>CM073429.1:36340321-36517821 GCA_037114965.1 Monochamus alternatus | reverse complement strand
TAAATAGTAATAATGCAACTAAAAAGGTCGAAGTGAAATATCCAACTGCACAAAATGTACAAAAATTTTGGAAAAATATATGGGAAAATCCTGTAGAACATAAAAGAAAGAAATGGTTACAAGACGAAAAACGAACAACTTCAAATATACATGCGATGAACACGTGGCGGATTTCACAACTGGAGGTGGAGCACGCTGTTCTGAAGACAGCAAATTGGAAAGCACCAGGGCCTGATAAAATTCAAAATTTCTGGTTTAAACAACTCAAGTCGACACATGCGCAGTTAGCTAGATGTTATACTAAGGTCCTTGAGCATCCTGAGTCTGTACCTCGCTTCATGACCAATGGAGTCACCTATCTGTTATCAAAAACCCCACAATATACAGACAACCCAGCTAAATACAGACCGATTACCTGTCTCCCAACAATTTACAAGCTTCTAACATCAATACTTACTGAAAAGTTATATGTACATCTTGAACAAAACAAATTATTAGATGAAGAACAAAAGGGATGCCGCAAAGGGTCAAAGGGCTGTAAGGAACAATTAATCATAGATGCCACAATAATGTCAACTGCAAAAAGAACAAAAGCCTCCTTACACACAGCCTATATTGATTACCAAAAGGCTTTTGACAGTATACCTCATTCATGGTTATTGGAGATTTTAGACCTTTATGGAGTAGAACAACATATAAAATTATTCCTCCAGCATACAATGACTCAATGGAGAACCAAATTGCAGTTGCGTACACCAAATGGCATGATAGATGGAGGAAGTATCAGCATTAAAAGAGGAATTTTCCAAGGTGACGCCCTGAGCCCTCTTTGGTTTTGTTTAGCTCTGCGTCCACTAACAACAATGCTTAACGCGAAAAAAAAGGGCTACAGCCTGCCCCAATCAGAAAGGCAAATCAGCCATTTATGGTATATGGATGATTTAAAAATCTATGCCAAAACTAAAAAGCATCTGCAAGATTTGTTAACGTGTGTAGGAAAATTCAGCTCTGATGTTCAAATGAAGTTTGGGCTTGATAAGTGCCGAATCAGCGGCATGGAAAAAGGCAAATGGGTAGAGCATCATGGATATGAGGTAAATGTGGACCAGGGAGTTATAGAAGGAATGAGAGAACAAGAACAGTACAAGTATTTAGGATATCTGCAAGCTAGGGGGATCGATCATAAAACTGCTAAGCAGGTGGCCGCAGACACATATTTGAAAAGAGTGCGGTCAATACTAAACACAAAACTGTCTGCGCGAAACATATCAAGAGCTGTCAATTCTTACGCTACATCTGCGATGTCATACAGCTTTGGAATAATTAAATGGACTGATACTGACTTAAATGACCTTAATATAAAAACCAGGAAGGAGTTTCGAAAGCATCGTGCCCACCATCCCAAGTCGTCAGTAGAAAGGTTCCATTTACCACGTAAAATGGGAGGCAGAGGAATTCCTGATCTGAAAGAAAGGCATCACAGACAGATAAAAAACCTGCGAAGATACTTTATAGCTAAATCAGAAACGAGCGAACTCCATCTTGCAGTTATTCAAGCTGATAAAAATGCTACCCCTCTTAAATTAGCGGACCGTTTGTATGACCCGGTTAATGAGGTTCCTTCCACACCGCAATTGTTGGAGCAATGGAGAGGCAAAGCTATGCATGGCAAATATCGGGCTAACATTGAACATGAGTCCATAGATACCGCGGCTTCTACCGCGTATCTCCGTTATGGCAATATTTTTGTAGAAACTGAAGGCTCCATAGCGGCTATACAAGATCAAGTTATTCCAACAAGAGCTTATAGAAAACATGTCCTAGGTGAGCAGCTGGAAAATGTCAAATGCCGCATGTGCAATTCAAAGGAAGAGTACCTTGACCATATTATAGCAGGGTGCACAATATTAGCCCCAAAGATGTACCTAGATCGACATGACAGAGTCGGGAAAATAGTGCACCAACAACTACGTGTCAAACACTTAGGTTTGACAGACACTTTTCCCTATTATAAATATGAACCACCAGCTGTCTGCGAAAGTGAAGAAGTTAGAATCTACTGGAATAGGAAAATACAAACAGATAGAACAATTACAAATAATATACCGGACCTTGTCTTAACTCTAAAAGCGCGTAATGAGACCTATATAGTAGACTTTGCAGTGCCGCTTCCAAACAATATTCCTAAAACGTACGCTGAAAAAATAAATAAATACTTACCGTTACGTGACGAAATCCAGCAGATGTGGCATATGGACACGGTCACTATTGTACCCGTCGTGATTGGAGCAACAGGTGAGGTACCTAAACATATAAAAAACAATTTAAACCTGTTGGGTTTAGAATGGGAGCTATACCTAACTATGCAAAAGTCGGTACTACTGGACACGTGTAGTATAGTCCGTAGAGTAATTGGTGACCAACATCAGTATTTCTAAAGCAGCAATTAAACGCACCATCTTGTCATGCGACCGATGGCTGCGTAAAATCCATTGAAGAAATGTGAAATAGTCAAAATAATAATAATAATAATAATAATAATAATAATAATAATAATAATAATAATAATAATAATAATAATAATAATAATAATAATAATAATAATAATAATAATAATAATAATAATAATAATAATAATAATAATAATAATAATAATAATAATAATAATAATAATAATAATAATAATAATAATAATAATAATAATAATAATAATAATAATAATAATAATAATAATAATAATAATAATAATAATAATAATAATAATAATAATAATAATAATAATAATAATAATAATAATAATAATAATAATAATAATAATAATAATAATAATAATAATAATAATAATAATAATAATAATAATAATAATAATAATAATAATAATAATAATAATAATAATAATAATAATAATAATAATAATAATAATAATAATAATAATAATAATAATAATAATAATAATAATAATAATAATAATAATAATAATAATAATAATAATAAAAGCAGGAGGGGTCATCCATCATCTACGACCTTTGGTGAGTAGCGACACCACTTACTCTAGCTGGGGGTGCAAAATCGGACCGGCAGCACTGCGCACCCGGGAGGGATGAGCTAGTTTTTTCCTCTGGTGCCGGCCGTCGATGTGTCAGGCCAACCACCTGACACACTGAAACCTCCGGTTCCAAATGCCAGGAGAGAGGGCCTCCACAATCGACCCCATTCGGATGGGGGTCATGGGCAAGGTGGTGGGGCCCAACCGGACGGATTGCCCGTTGACGACCAAGGCCATGAAAATGGAAGTTTTGAGTGGACCGATGAGCTAAGGGACGATCTTCTGGTCTGTTATGAAAGCAGCGAGCCCGGGCGAAGAGGATACATGGCGCGGATGTATGCTCGGTGGTGCGACATGCACCCCGAAGGCCGCGCCCTCACCGCACAAAATCTGCGGGATTATGTATCCTACCTTCGTCGCAGAGGCTATGAGAGGCGTCCTCATCTAAGGGTGAACGAAGTGGCTGAAGAGCCACGGAATGATCCCGCAGAGGCGCCGCGCTTCATTCCCCGAGAACAGGACGGCCTGAGCACCCGTCGGGGGTTGCCTTTTATAAAACCCCCGAGGCCCGCAGATCTGGCCCGAGTGGATACTGCGCTCCGTGAGGATCTCCCAGAAGAGGCTGACATCTGGCGCATCAATTGCGCTGTGTACGAAGCCGCTGAACTGCTGACTCGGGTGGAGAGAGGGCGTGAAAATGCCGTTTCTCCACTGGAGAGAGCGCGGCGGCGAGTGCACAAGATGGAGGCTAAGATCCGGTCGGCGAGGCAACACGCGTCCCGTATCCAATGTGTGATGGACTATGTGGAAGCCAATAGGGCTTTCACACCTAAGGTGAGACGCATCGCTACTTCCCTTAGGCGGGTCCATCATACCCTGAATCGGGTGGTGCTGCTCACCATCAAGCAGCATTCTCTCGACAGGATACGGATGCTAGTGGCTGCGAAAAAGTCACTAGTGAGGCGGTCGAGAAGGTTGGAGCAAAATAATTTGTTCCGTGTAAGGCCTTCCCGACTTTTTGAACAGCCTCAGCGTGTTGCGGACAATCCGCCGACTGTAGATCGGGTAGAAGCCTTCTGGAGAGATCTTTATGGCCGCAGGATTCCACTTGATAGAGACACTCCAGCCCTGGCACACTTCGAGGCCTTTTGTCAAAGGCTTCGAGAGCCACAAGAGGTGTGCCCACCGATAACCCCGGATGAAGTTCGGAGATCATTTATTAGATCGAAGAACTTCGCTGCTCCTGGTCCCGATAGGATCAGCAACTTCTGGTGGAAAAAATTCACCAGTGTCCACCGCCATTTGGCCAGAATATTCACGTTCTGGCTAAATGGAGAGCAGCAAATTCCGGCGTGGTTTGCCGAGGGGAGAACCGTGCTTATCCCTAAGAGCGGAGATTTGTCCCAGCCAAAGAACTACCGTCCAATAACCTGCCTGAATGCGTGTTACAAGGTGTTTACTCGCATCTTGTACGCGCGTGTGCTCCACGCAGTGAACCCGGTTTATCAACGGATGTACGAGCAGCGAGGGTCCAAGAGGGGTGTGGCTGGCTGTAAGGAGAACCTGCTCATCGACAGATGTATTACGCAGGACTCCGTGCAGTACAAGCGGAACCTCTCAATGGCCTGGATAGATTACCGCAAGGCATTTGATATGACATCACATGAGCTAATAATCCACTTGCTCCAATGCCTTGCGGTGGCCGACCCCATAGTGAGGTGTATTGAACAACTCATGCCGCTCTGGAGGACCCGCTTTACCATAACATCGGCTAATGCAAGGGTCCAGACAGAGCCGGTTTTGTTCAGGAGGGGAGTGTTCCAGGGAGATTCTCTGAGTCCCCTCTTGTTTTGCATCTCACTGCTGCCATTATCCGTTGCACTTCGTCGTACCCGGGGTTACAACTGCGGTACCCCAGGAGACCGGAGGCATAAGGTCACCCATTTGTTCTATATGGATGACCTTAAACTCTATGCCTCCGGAGAGAGGGATTTAAATCAGTCCCTCAGAGTGGTACAGGAGTACACGCAGGCGGTTGGGATGGAGTTCGGGCTGGACAAATGTGCACTGGTTCATCTCAAGAGAGGACGATGCGGTGCATACGGAGAGGACGCCCAGCTCATAGACGGAAGCATCTTCCACCATCTAGATGCCGGAGAGTCGTACACCTATTTGGGTGTCCCACAGCGGGGCACTCATGAGGCGGCAACGGTGAAAAACGCTCTCCGCGGCAGGTATCGGCACCGCCTCCGACAAATCTGGTCTTCGGAGCTGTCGGGTAAAAACAAGGTGAGTGCCACAAATATGCTTGCCGTTCCGATCCTTCTCTACTCCTTTGGAGTAGTGAAATGGACACAAGAAGAGCTGAGGCAACTCGATGTAGGGACCCGCAAAATGATGCATCTCCATCAGAGTTTGCATCCAAGATCGTCCGTTTCGCGGTTATACTTCCCAAGAAATCGGGGAGGCCGTGGACTCTTGAGTTTGGAGTGTCTCCAGGGCAGAGTGGTTTTGGAGGAAGCCTGTAAAATCATCAGGAGCTCGGATCCCCTTCTCTGCATGGTCCAAGACCATGAAGCAGCAGGGATAGGAGCGTTTGTATATAAGGCAGCGAGAAGAGCAGCCAATGAACTTGGTCTCGTGTTCGATACTGAGCGGGAAAATCCAGACTCTGTCACCGAGTGGGACCCTGCTCAGTTAAAAGCCCAAATTAAAGCTGCAGAGACGCGTCACCTTCTGCAGCTACATAAGGATAAGCCAATGCATGGTCTCTTCTACCGTCATCTAGAGAGGCTTGGCTTATCTGAAAAGCTGACCTTCGCTTTTTTGAGGTCAGCGGGGCTGAACTCTGAGACCGAGGGGTTCATAATGGCTTGCCAAGATGGTGTAATTAATACTCTCGTCTATCGTAGTCGTGTCTTAGGTATCGAGGTTCCTGATACCAGATGCAGGGCCTGCCGCCAGGCGCCGGAGACGCTTATGCATCTCCTGTCGGCCTGTCCGGTATATGCGGCCACAGCGTATATCCAAAGACACGATTCAGCCTTACGGGTGTTGTATTATCATTTACGACACTCGTATGAGATAGACGAGACGCCAGTGCTGCCTTATGCTCCGGGGGATATAGAATCCGTTGTGGGGAATGAGAAGTGCCGAATTTATTGGAACTATTCATTCCCCACCCTCAGGCAAATTCAAGCCAATAAGCCTGATGTAGTCCTCCTCGACCACCAACTTAGGACGATGTTTGTGATTGAGTTCTCGGCTCCCGCAGAGAACAGCATCGTCCTAAAAGAGGAGGAGAAACGGAGGAAGTATCGAGATCTTCTCTCCGAGCTCCGCAGGCTATATCCAGACCACTCTGTTAAGATTGTGGTGCTCATTATAGGCGTCCTGGGTGGAATGAGACATACGTTGCTTTCTGACTTAAAAGATCATACCGGCTTGCCGAAATTCGGCAGAGATCTTAGCCGGCAGAATGCAGAAGGCAATCGTCCTTGGTTCGCTACGTCTACTCAGAACGCATGATTTACGGGCGCAATGATTACTGACTCCACGGAGTGGAGAGTGGTCATTGCTTGACTCTTCAGAACATCTCCGAATGTGTCGGAGCTTCGGAAGGTGTTACTGGAAAATAATAATAATAATAATAATAATAATAATAATAATAATAATAATAATAATAATAATAATAATAATAATAATAATAATAATAATAATAATAATAATAATAATAATAATAATAATAATAATAATAATAATAATAATAATAATAATAATAATAATAATAATAATAATAATAATAATAATAATAATAATAATAATAATAATAATAATAATAATAATAATAATAATAATAATAATAATAATAATAATAATAATAATAATAATAATAATAATAATAATAATAATAATAATAATAATAATAATAATAATAATAATAATAATAATAATAATAATAATAATAATAATAATAATAATAATAATAATAATAATAATAATAATAATAATAATAATAATAATAATAATAATAATAATAATAATAATAATAATAATAATAATAATAATAATAATAATAATAATAATAATAATAATAATAATAATAATAATAATAATAATAATAATAATAATAATAATAATAATAATAATAATAATAATAATAATAATAAAAATAAAAATAATAATAATAATAATAATAATAATAATAATATAGATAGATGTTTATTGACCATTATATACAGTAGGTAGTACATTTACAGTCATAATCTAGAGTGAGTAGTATTAATAAAAGATAAAAATTCGTCAATATTATAAAAACAATGTGATACTAGAAAATTTTTAGTAAACCTGTGGAAGACCTTGGATGACATATCTCTAACATTTTGTTGTGTAAAAAAATTTACAAACTTGTTGTAGAGGTCTACTGGTATCTTATTACGCTTGGTTAGGTCCAATCGAGAAAAAGGTATAATCAAGTTACTGGCATGGCGAGTATCGTATTTGTGAATGTCTGAATAAGATTGAATATTTTGTGAATTATGATGTATAAGTGCGAAAGAATCAAGCAAATACAAACATGCCAGGGGTAAGATCTGATATTTTAAAAAAAGTTCTTTGCAAGGAGCTCCAATTGGAGCACCCGCAAGAAGACGTATTGCTGTCTTCTGCAATATATAATAATAATAATAATAATAATAATAATAATAATAATAATAATAATAATAATAATATCAATAATAATAATAAAAATAATAATAATAATAATAATAATGAGCAGCCAATGAACTTGGTCTCGTGTTCGATACTGAACGGGAAAATCCAGACTCTGTCACCGAGTGGGACCCTGCTCAGTTAAAAGCCCAAATTAAAGCTGCAGAGACGCGTCATCTTCTGCAGCTACATAAGGATAAGCCAATGCATGGTCTCTTCTACCGTCATCTAGAGGGGCTTGGCTGATCTGAAAAGCTGACCTTCGCTATTTTGAGGTCAGCGGGGCTGAACTTTGACACCGAGAGGTTCATAATGGCTTGCCGAGATGGTGTAATTAACACTCTCGTCTATCGTAGTCGTGTCTTGGGTATCGAGGTTCCTGGTACCAGATGCAGGACCTGCCGCCAGGCGCCGGAGACGCTTATGCATCTCCTGTCGGCCTGTCCGGTATATGCGGCCACAGCGTATATCCAAAGACACGATTCAGCCTTACGGGTGTTGTATTATCATTTACGACACTCGTATGACATAGACGAGATGCCAGTGCTGCCTTATGCTCCGGGGGATCTAGAATCCGTTGTGGGGAATAAGAAGTACCGAATTTATTGGAACTATTCATTCCCCACCCTCAGGCAAATTCAAGCCAATAAGCCTGATGTAGTCCTCCTCGACCACCAACTTAGGACAATGTTTGTGATTGAGTTCTCGGCTCCCGCAGAGAACAACATCGTCCTAAAAGAGGAGGAGAAACGGAGGAAGTATCGAGATCTTCTCTCCGAGCTCCGCAGGCTGTACCTAGACCACTCTGTTAAGATTGTGGTGCTAATTATAGGCATCCTGGGTGGAATGAGACATACGTTGCTTTCTGACTTAAATGCAGAAGGCAATTGGCCTTGGTTCCCTACGTCTGCTCAGAACGCACGATTTACGGGCGCAATGGTTACTGACTCCACGGAGTGGAGAATGATCATTGCTTGACTATGCTAGTACTATCTAAATATTGAGAAAAAAAACGGTCAAATATTTTCATCAATCAATTTTATATGAACATTTTCCCCATTCAGTTTACGACTTTCAACTTCTGCTTTTATAATTTTATAATAATTTCTCTTATTTATAGTTTGATCATATGAAATGCTACCATACCAGGATAGGAGTCTTTTATTTTATTTTGGTTTTTAAACAAATTAAACAAGTCGTCTTTATTTTTAAGATACACTTTTATAGGTCTATTCTTATTATCGTTGTTATTGCCCAATCTTTCAACCCTTACATCTGTCTTAATCAATTGTGCATCAATAGAATGTAATACATTAGTTACTTTGTCGTGGTCAGGAACACCAAATTCTTCTTTACAGTTATAAATAATTAAATTGAAAGTTCGTCTTTCACGTTCGGCAATTTCATTTATTATGAATAAACACTGGCTCATCAAAACTTGGCTTGTTATTTTTCAACTGATTAACTTGGGCAGTTAAATCTGTTACAGTTTCCTTTAACTCATGAATAAGTTTTATTCAAGATGGTAAACTCATGCAATCGTTACAGGAAAATTTTAATGCACGATCTGGATTTTTTAAGAGACTAATTTCAGCCCTGGACAAATTAGTGCAATCAGAGTGAAAAACCTCCTTACAGTCATCATATTTTATTTGTTTATTAATGTGAACCTCTTTTTTACAAGCAAAACAAAACAACAACATCGATAAGAATTATCACTTCTGCCAATAAAAGAAATCTCCACCAACAATTTGAACCTTATTCAAGGTATAAATTAGACAAATGCAGTTACTAGTAACTATCACAAAGAATTGGTAATGCAACTCACCAGACATATATCTTTGTTCGTTGCAGTGTAGAATAACACAAGTTCAAGAATATTTTCGATGGAAAAACCACTAAAATTAAATGATTTAGGTACAACAAACACACATGCACTTGCTAAGTATATATATCTTATTAAACTTTTAATGTTTTCATCACTTGAATTAACGCTTTATACTTTTTGCACTCCTGTGCACTTTTTTCATTTGATTGATGCTTGTCCCGGCCTTGCCAGTTCAGTTTTTGCGAATTTGTTTAATTTGCATCACTTCTTTGTACAGGCTATTATCCATCGGACGATGGTAGTACATCCGATTCGAAGGACCAAATGTTGGCGACGTAATGCTCAGAATTGCTTTTATAGCTTGATCGTGGACTGTAGTATTTTTTTATTATAAACTCCTTGGTTTTTGTTTTTTACACTATTTAAACTTTTTTTGCAATAATAATGACACTCAAAATAGTTTTTAAACTTCTGGAAGTTCTGAGCAGAAATTTAATTAAATCTCTATTGGTGAGTGTAACAACTAATAACTAATGTTAAAAATTTAAAGTAGACTTCATTACGAATATAAGAGTAGTTCAAAACAAATTGCAAAATTTATTTTAATGAGTGTCATTATTATTGCAAACGATTGTACGTGAAAAAAAATGAGAACCACTGGTTACACAGTGGTATCCGTAGTCGCCAGAGAGCGGACTGGAGACAGACTATGAATACCACTGTAAGTGGCCCCGTAGCAAATGTATATATTTAGGTAACATAAAATGGAACATCCATATTCAACATCTTTTTGATAACTGTTATGTACGTTTAAAGTCAATTTAACAGTGTGAAAACTAAATAGACGTTTTCAGTAAACAATATTTTTATGCTTGAATATTCAGAAATTATGTCTATGATATCAAAATAATGACGTCTGAAAAAGTCTATTTAGTTTTTTAGTTTTATTTAGATTGAAATTAAACGTACACAACAGTTATAAAAAAAGACGTTGAATATGGACGTTCCATTTTATATTAAATATATACATTTATCTCAGGGACATTTATTTATACCATCTGTAGACTACGTTTAGTTGTTAGTTAACGTTAATCAAATGCATCTGTTGCCTGGTACTACTGCGTTTATTCATGTGCAGAATCAATAGACATGAGCATACTGGTTCACAAATGTTATGAGAGCTTTCGGTCCATAGCATCAACTATGGAAAGGGATAATTGTGGAGGGTTTTTTAAAAAGCATGAAAATGGCGGTGTGACTCAAACGATTAACAGATATGGAGACAGCAGTGTTTACACTATATTGGTAGAAAGCAAACTTCATGGGAACGTTCTTATTGAGAAAATTGAATGTCGAAAGCATCTTCTAAGAAGCTACTGAGTGTAATAAAAAAACAGGTCATTTGATTAATGTATATTTTTGCCAAGAAGATATGACGGTTTAACTCTAGGTACTTACGTATATACAAAAATACCTTTACCACTTTATTTATCAAACTTTTTATATCAGATAACTCTGGTATGATGGTGGCTTTCTAGGGTTTACCACTGCTCGAGTGAATATACTGTTCTACTTCGATAGTTCGGTTCTAGTTACTAGTAACTGTAAATCAAATTAGTACAATTTCTAAACAAAATTAATGAAAACATGCTTTTGTCTCTTTTTACTTACTTTTTGTAAATCCACAATAATTATTAAAGAACTTCAGTTATAATACTTGATTTATAATAAAATAGTAGTAACCGTAAAGTTCAAGACGAGTTAGCATAAATCACTAACTACGTTGACTAAAAGTATTGCAATAGAATACCTCAACCAACGCTAGCAATTTCTTTCATATTTTTGTACTTCCATAATCATATATTATTACTAGCATTGTATAGTGCAATATTTATTTTTTCCTAGGTTTAAAGAACTTGAATTGAATACTCTGACATTTCTACTTTGTATTACATTTATTTTTTGGAGTAAAATTATACATTATTAATTTTCAATAAGTTTACAGATTTTCAAAACCATAATTTACTATGCATGGAGTTTTGGTAGATGGCAATTTTTAAGAAAAAGTGGCATAAATGGCATAATATTTTATTGATATATTTCTATTTCGAGGAAAATGACAATTCAAATAATAAGAACAAATTTTTCGGTAGGACAATTAATCATTTTTTAGTTTTCCAATATGTCAATAACTGCCTAATTTTTATAGTTTTAATTCTAAAACTGCCAAAAATGGGTTAATTTCGCATATAGTTAAAAAATATATACGTATTTCAATAGGTTATATATATAATTTGAAAAGAAAATATAGATAGCTACTGTGTATGTTTCATTGATAACCAGTACTAAACTTAATAGCGAGGGGAACAATTCGGTGGAGACGTAAGGGACAAGGACATTCAGCGCGGACTTGATCACCTGGTATAGAACACTCTTAATAAAGTTGTAAATCCAACAAAATAAATACCCGTGGCGCCATTCTTTTTCGTAGCGGCAGAATTCCTCTATTTAATTGTTGTTACTGGGTAATTGAACAACTACTGAAGGAGAACTTCTTCCGTAAAATTATGTTTTCAGATGAAGCCACTCCATAATAAATAAAGAAATGGGTACGTGTACCTTCATAATTATACAGTACAGCTGGCCCCTAAACGTGTGGGCGGATATTCTGGGTACGCATGTCATAGGAGCATTTTTTTCACCAACACCTGACGGGGCAGAATTCCTTGAAAGAGATAATTAAATAATTCTCTGGACGATATACCAATAACGACACGCTGCTAATTATACATATACCCTTTTTATACTATATATATATATATATATATATATATATATATATATATATATATATATATATATATATATTGCTTGTATTCTATTTCTTTGCTGTAACATATAGTTACAATGTTAGTCATTTTATCTTCTGCTTGGATTTGCATTTAATTCCTTATATATAGAGTTCCAGATCTAGCTTAGTTTCAGTGTGAACTATACCTCTGTACCGCTACTTTGAATAAGCGTCGTTCGATTCTATAAATGTATTAAGTTATTTACAACGTTCTCGTTCGGTACATACTTAATTGGTGCAGTCGGTAGGATCTACAAACAAGTCTCTGAATTCTCGTGAGTGAGTGAATGAGATCCTTGGTGTACTCCTGTACTTTGTTGAAGATCCAGAACCTGTCCAGCTCTCAGGTGAAATTTATTGGATACGGAAGTGGTTGGTCAACTTGACGTCGAGATCCCTGGACCGTCAACGATGATTCAAAGTAAGTCCCTCTTGTATTTTTCCACTCCTTTCCTCGCTAAGTTGATATAAACTTATTTTTTATATACTTGTGCGGCGAAAAGACATTTTGATTTACACTTGCCTGTGTATAGTCAAAATTAGTTAGGATTAAATTTTTAAGAAGTGATTAAGTGAATTTAACTATTCTGAATTCGTGAGTCAACTCTTCCACGATTAGAGACTGTTTTCAGACCCTGTTTTATATTTTTTCTCTGTCCAAAGTGCTTCTTTTGTCGAGTGACTATTAAAACAATTTGTTTATGAGTTAACTCGACTGAAAATGAAGTGTTTGTTCAGATGCCAAAGAATAGTAATTCTCAAGCTAGATTACGAGTAGAAAATCCATACCAGGTCCCTGTCGGTGTTGGACTTTCCGTAAATCAAAACGAGATAGATAGTTTAGTAAATCAGTTATCTAGTACATTTAATAGTAAAAATATGACTACTAACTCGAATATCAACGAAGCTAAAGCTTTCCTTGATGTGATACCAGTTTTTGATGGTTCACAAACCAAACTACAAACATTTTGCAAATTATGTGACGAATTAATTAGAATCTTTAATATCCCTGAAAGAACTGACCGTATGGTATATTTACTTGCGGGAATTAGATCAAAAATCACAGGCCAAGCCGAAATTATTTTGAACCAACGTTTAGAAATTCAAACTGGGACACAAATTAAAAATTTATTACAACAAAATTTCGGAGATTGTAGTGATCTCCCATGCCTTCAGCAAGACTTAATTCATATGCGATATAACCCGAAAACCGAAACCTTGCAGGAATTCTCAAATAGAATTCAACACCTGAGGTCAATTTTATCTCAGAAACTAGTTAACTTGAATATCACAGCTGTTGAAAAACAAGCTTATCAGGACATTTACGCTAGACTCGCACTCGAAACGTACGTCGCGAACTTACCAGATAACTTACAGTCAATGATACGGACAGCTGACAAAACTACATTAGAAGACGCGATATCTTTTGTAAACCGAGAACTACAGTTTAATCAGTACAAAGAACAACTTAAGAAAAACATGTCTTATTCGCAGTCGCCGTCAGTCCCACCTAAAATTCCCCAAAGAAACCATAATCCTAATATGAATTTTAGAACTAACCAAAATTTTAAACCGAATTTCCATAATCAAAATTTTGCAAGACCATCTCTTCCACCAAGAAATTTAAATTTTAATCAAAATTTCAACCAAAATTATAATCAAAACTGAAATCAACAAGCTTCGGGAACTTATCAAAATTATAGACCAAATCATCCCACTCCGATGTGAGGAGTTCAATCATTTGTAAATCAAACACATAATACTAGAAGTAATCATCAAAATTTCAGGCAAAACCAACAAAATTTTAGACAAAAACCGAATAGGCAAAATTTCCCTAAACTAACGAAAATTTTAATATTGAAGAACAAAACTTTGAACAAAATTTTGATCCCTAGTCAAGAATGTCAAAATGACAATTTACCTTTTGAACAAAATTTTGAAACAGATTATAATGACGAAAATTTTAATCAAGATTGTAACCAGGATTTTTATGACTGTGAAAATAACCAAAATTTTCCTTTAACCCCTCCTCAAGACAGTCAAACGTAGTAGAAAGTAATATTCAATTAGCTGCCCAGTTACCATATATAAAAATTTCTCAACATCCTTATCCCCCTTTGAAACTTTTAATAGATTCAGGCGCTTCATATTCTATGTTACGACCTGACATAATAGAAAAAATCTGTCCAAATCAAATTTTTAATTTTTCGACTCAAGTAAAAACTATTTTAGGAAAATGTACTATTAAACAAAAAGCTCATGTACCCGCTTTTTCAGAATTTAATTCAAATCAAAATTTAGAAGTATTATCAAGCCTATCCTATACCTAGCAGAAATGCTATAACAACGACTAATACTATTCTAAAGTACATCTCCCATTACGGAAAACCAGTCAAAATAATCTGTGATCAAGGCAGTGAATTTAATAATAAAATATTATCAGAATTTTGTCAACTACATAAAATAATTTTACATTTCACTAGCGTCAGTAATTCAAATTCTAATCGTCCAGTCGAACGCTTCCACTCAACAATTTTAGACTCCATCAGAGCTTTGAAATTAAATAACCCTACTTTAAATCAAGAAACTCTAATTAAATTAGCAACCATTGGATATAATAATTCCGTTCATTCTGTAACTCAAAAAACATCCTTAGAAATAATATTAGGTTCACCCCAAAACATAGAAATAGATGAAAGAATAATCACCACAAACTTTATAGAAAAACAAAAACAAATTTATTCAAAATTATACGAGGACGTACAAAACAAAATTGAAGTGACAAAACAAAAAACTTTAGACCGGGTAAATAAAAATAAAACCCAACCACAAAAAGTCAAAATTCTACAAGACATACTAATAAAAGACAATTTAGCAAACAGACACAAAACAAGACCAAAATTTAAGAAAGCTATAGTTATGGAAGATAACGGCCCTACTATTCAAACGAAACAAGAAAAAATTCATAAAAAACATGTTAAGAAATTGAAACCCCCTGACACTTCTCCTCTGTCAAAGGATGAAGATTTTGCTGATAGTGACGACAATATTCCATTGGCACGCCTCTTCAGAAATAAATAAACTCATCACACACTATTCGGAATCTGACTTGTAGAAAAATTCTAAATCTTATTAGTATTGGATACAATAAAACTCTTTGGCCTCATAAACGATTAAAACAGAGAACAAATAAAAATAAATTAGAAATTTTAGAAATCAATTTAACTTATAAAATTAAAGGAACAATTAAGTTACTTAACCTCTTTCATCAAAATTAATAATACTCTACATTTATCAGTCAAAACATATGTTAAAAATTATAAACTTTATATCAACTTTTAAATTCCCATGTTTCAATTACTTACAAATTTTACCTGTACTCTTGAATCAATACCTACATATTCCTACCTCAACCCACTTACTTAAGAATCAACAAGATATCTTCAAAGGAGGAATGTACCCAAATACCAAGCCTGTACCCATGGAACGACACGAACAGAGACAACTGCACGAATTCATAAATGCAATGACAGAATCCTATCGACTGTACTACATTCAAAATTTAAAGAAATTCCATACATCAAATTCAAAATTCGTTATTCATATAATTCACAACTCACCATGATATACAGCTAGATGAACTGAGTAGTTAGCTAGTAGCGTAGAGTATATTTCAAAAATAAAATCCAACCCTGGAATTGTTTGATCAAGATCCATACCAGCAACTTCACAATTTCATCAGTAGCATAATATGCATAATTTTAATAATAATAATAATACATTATATGTTCAAGAGCCTCAATCAGCACCTAGAATTTGTATACGAAGATCAAACCCAATGACGACGAATATAAATCAACGACTGGAATGACGTTTATACACTGATGATCTCCAGTCACAACACCAGGAACAGCGACTCTTTGCTGTTTCCTTATCACCCTCCGCAAGAAGAGCATCAAAATTAAGAAGCACCCCTGAGCCTTGGTTTCAGACGAGGACTTCACTGTCCCAGATGTCTCAACCTCAGAAGGAGCGACTACCGCCTACCTACCTACCCTGGTCGCTTCACCCCGTGAGCTCCCTCTACGACGGGAGGAATTATACATACACCCTTTTTATACCATATATATATATATATATATATATATATATATATATATATTTTCGCTTGTATTCTATTTCTTTGCTGTAACATATAGTTACAATGTTAGTTATTTTATCTTCTGCTTAGATTTGCATTTATTTCCTTATATATATAGAGTTCCAGATCTAGCTTAGCTTCAGTGTGAACTATACCTCTATACCGCTTACTTTGAATAAACGTCGTTCGATTCTATAAATGTATTAAGCTATTTACAACGTTCTCGTTCGGTACATACTTAATTTGCTTAACGTGGTTTCAACACAACGTTGCTCCTATACACAATGCTCTCCGGGTTAAACAATTCCTAGACTAACCGTTTTCTGAGAGATGGAGAACAGATATGCAAATATGAGTACCATATCAGTTGAAAGGGAATCCGCGTCCAATGATAAGAAAAAAATAGTAGTTCCATTTTAAAAATGATTTATACGAGTTTGAATATTTTGAAGTTTAAGGTGCCGCACAATCTGCGTTTTGTAAGAATAATTTCCTTATTCCAAATGATAGATAATTTTTCGCTCAATCTAATGATGAAACCGTGAATCCGTATCATCAATAATAGGTTAGAAGATATTTGATGTTAAAGACAATGATGTAATCGGGAAAATTTTCGAAAAAAGTTGAACAATTCGTAAACGAAGCGTCCTCGACCTAATGTATCGTATACATACAGTTAGCGTTAAATTTAACGAGAAATCTGAAAATGGTATAATACATAGGTTGTTCCATTTAAAAACTGGGGTTGGTTAGCGTGAGATAACTTTTGTGCCCAGCGGGTTTGGTTTTTAAAAACAATTTTTTATTCTTAAAAACACACCAAAGTATCGCTTGAGTTAAAGAGAAGCGTCAAAGGCATGAACTATGTATTTACCTCTGACGATAGTAGAATAGCCATGCCGATCCTGCTCCACAATTCAAGATGGCGACTGGAGCAGGATCGGCATAGCTTTCAGCTGTTTGGGAGGGGTTACAAGTGTGTAGATAGATGACGCTAAGCTACTTTAATAATAATAATCGTATTATACTCGTGCTGAGCGAAAGTGTTTAACACTTGAAGTTTCATGTTTAATCGATTTTCTTCTGATACAATGAGTGGCCAAAAGCGGGTTGTATTTAACTTAGACAATAATAAAACCATTATACTTATGGATCCTGATGGTTGGTTTGAAAAAGCAAGAAAATCAGATTGGATGCAGATTTCTCATTTATTATAAGTCGTGTTTTAGATAATACTCATCGATCACGTATTTACTATGAAAGGTTTTGTTGCATGTCTATTACTGCATCAAATGTGGTGGAGATTGCGACCTGCCAAATAGAAAATGTTTCACATGTGAAACTAAGGATTATCTTGAGGGTGCTGATGGATCACAACATGTTCCTATTTCTTACTTTGATAAAAGTGATTCCAAGTAACTGTTGCTGGTTGTGTTAATTAAAGAATATCTGCATCTTACTTAATTTCATTACTTTTCATTATTTAAAAATTAAACACAGTGAGGCTTTAAAATATTTTATTTATTAAAACAATTGAATACAATTCAGTTTAGCCTCTTTCTCTTCTACATCTGCAGTTGGTGTGGTTTATCTTCTTGTTAACAGTGCTCTGTTGTCTATCAGCGATATTTTCCCGCTCTCCATCATTGTTGTTTATTCCATGAAGCCCTGAATGATATTTTTGTTGCTGATGCAAGCTGCGTCTACTATTTTATCAAATGGTTTTCCAACCGATGTCGTAAGACATGATAGACAATTGACAAAATCTGTAACGAATATATACAGATAAATTTGAATTAAAATTAAAAAATATATGTATTACTTACCGCGTTCCATATTAAGAAGAAAGTATATTTTATTGTGTTGAAATAATGATACAGTTATTTATTTGATGGGGGATATATACAGCTAACAGATACAACTTATTAGCCTCTCTACTATAAAAAGTAGGAGAATAAATTATAATTCAAAATGTAAGATGGAGGGGGTACTAGAGAAATATGGGTGGGTGGGTAAGGTATGTATATGCATATATGAGACTTATTTAAACAGTCAGTCTACTATTTTCATTTATATTCAACATGGATCTGAAAAAGTTGAACAAGGCAACTTCATATAAAGAAATTAAGAATGTTAAAGATTTAAAAATAAATCAAAAGTTTAAAATAGTGAAGCTGAGGTTTAGTAAAACCAAATATGGTGACAGTGTTGTGGCTGAAACTGAAAATTTTTCCTGCTATTTACCAAGAAGATTTTACATGCATTTTGAGAAGGAAGGTATTGAAAACTTTAACGATTTTTTAAGAAGTCGACCTGTATATCTGGTTAGTAAAGGAAAAATTGGTTTAACAACGAACATTACATTTATCCAAGACGATGTATGAAGAATTCATAAAAGGATTATTAATATGTTATATTCATATGTATTTGTTTACGGGTCTTATATTCCAGACAAATGTGTTATTATACCTAGTTATAAAATAAAAATAATTTAGAAATAAATCAAAAGTTTGAAATAGTGAAGCTAAGGTTTAGTAAAACCAAATATGGTGACAGTGTTTTGGCTGAAACTGAAAATTTTTCGTGCTATTTACCAAGAAGGTTTTACATGCATTTTGAGAAGAAAGGTATTGAAAACTTAAACGATTCTTTAAGAAGTCGACCTGGATTATTAATATGTTATATTGATATGTATTTGTCTACAGGTTTTATATTCCAGACCAATGTGTTATTATACCTAGTTATAAAATAAAAATGTTTGTATCGAATTAGCAATTTTATTATTCTACCTCGTACATATACTATAAATAAATCCTTGTATACTATATCTTCTGCTCCAGTGTATTACCGAAGCATGAAAAATTTATAAAACGAATATTAATATTTTATATTGATATACATTTGAAGTAAACCTTTGTCTACAAGTCTTATATTTCAGGTGAATGTTTTATTGTATCTAGTTAGAAAATAAAAATATTTATTTTGAATTAGCAATTTTATTATTCTACCCCGTACATTTACTATAAAATACATGATACAGTGAATGTTTTGTCATAGTTTTTCTCCTGAAACTTGATCGAACCTTGTATATAGGCAGAATCTAACATTTTACACAAATATTGTTATTATTATTTGATATAAAAAATGTAACACATTACTGGAAATGAGTCGTAACGTTTCTATCGGACCGTTTTTGTTGTAAGCATGACCATAGACTTAAACAAGACAATTGCGTTTAGCATTGGTTACTTAAAAGATCAATAAAACACTGCGATAATAACATTTTGACATCTCATTTAGTTTAAAAATTTTTACTAGGTAACATATATTTTAATTTTCTTTAATATTTGAAATATAAACTATAATCCATTGCTATAATAATATTTTATATAATTCTGAAATGCTGCTATGTAGCACATATTTTACTTTAACGTTCACAAGAAAATATATTTATAATTAAAAAAATAAATAAATTTGTTATTTTACTTGTAATCAAAAACTAAATAATTTCAAAAAATGCTTTATTATTTATTAGATATTCAGGTTTGAATTGGTAAAGAAAACAAATGAATAGATAATAATGCTATATATTTTTTAAAAACTATACTACAATACTCATAATTAAAAAAACAAAATATAGTATAAATATATACAAAAAAGAAGATTAAAAAGAGCAGTAATTTAATGAAATTAATAATTAATTTCATTAAACTTTGCCGCAATGGCCTCATATTTTTTCGCGTCTCGTTAGCAGAACGCTCCCTCTTATCGATAAAGCGTTCTTGCTCATCAAGCAGACGAATCTGTTCTCTGAGGGTCTCTCTGTGTACCCTCAGTGATTTTCTTTCTCCTTTGAGCCGTGATATGGGGTCATCGCTGTTTTTAATCTTCTTTTTTATAGCAGACATCTTTCCATCCATCTGCTGACGGAATTATACCCTCCGCTGCATTTCTTCGTTTATTGCTTCTATTCAGTCTTCGGAATACGAGGAGGAGCAGGTGGAGGGCGTCGGCGACAGCGAGCGAATGGATGATGAGGGCCGTCTAACATTTTTCCGAGCCAAACCCAAATTTTTGCCTCTGCAACAAAAAATAACAGATAATAATTCATATATTTTTGATGTTTTTAGACTTTTCTAAATTATTTTTTGAATATTTACCTAGAAGGAAGTGCAGGAATTTCTCGCGGCGAAATTTGGAATACGTCCGCGTCATCCTCTTGTTCAAAACACTTTTAGCAGCAGCCACCTTCGAAGGACTTGGGCTTGGCTTGGTCGAAGCTTCCAGGAAGCTAATCGCCTTCACCGCCAAATTTAGTTCCTCTGATATTCTGTAAAAAAACGAGAAAATAGTTTAACAAAACGTAAAAAAACATAAGAAAAAAACTTACGCCTCATTTATGGCTTCGTCTAAATCAGGATTCTGCATTTGTTGCTGATAGATCTCCTGCAGCTCGAGACTGGCCTCTTAGGATAAATATAGTCATTTTTAGAACGGTATAAAAATTATTTGATGAATCGGAGTTAACACTGTTACAAACTAATAGGTTTGTATAAGAATGAATATATTCAACGAATGCAGTATGCTTATACATATATCAAATTGTTGCAACTTACACAGTAATATGAACATCTGGTTTTGTAATTTGATACCGCGTTTTGTAATTTCATACGGCGTTTTGAAATTTGATACCTTATTTTGAAATTTGACACCTTATTTTGAAATTTGACACCTTTGTTTTGAAATTTGACACCTTTGTTGTGAAATTTGACACCTTATTTTTAAATTTGACGCCGTGTTTTGTAATTTGATACCTTTGATTTGTAATTTGACACCTTTGTTTTAAAATTTGACACGTTATTTTGAAATTTGACACCGTGTTATGTAATTTGATATCTATTTAAACAACACCAACAGCATACATATAAAATTATGAATTTCGCTTATTTTTTTTATTGCATTTTTGAAAAATACTTTTGTTCTACAATTCAAAAAGTAACATTGCAACCCCTCATCCTTATGTAAAATTTTGCGCTACCCTCACCCCCGATTTTCATACTAGTTGTGAAACCAAAATTATACCATCGTTCGATAGCTTTCTCTTTCCTCTTCATAATAAAAAAATCAACTTTCTCCCTCTTACAGTAATCAAGTTATAACGAAAAAACTGTTTAAGGGTATTTTGTTTTTTTCACCCCTAACCCTTAAACGTGACGCTTGACGATGAAGTTTGTATAAACTTTACTTCTCTACTTAACCTCTAATGACTTGCTAGAATTTAAAAAAAATCTACGATTGGTTTCATTTTCAGATTTCAGAAATTTCTTTGAAAATGTCCAAATTTTGGATGTGTATAGGATCTCTGTTATAGGTTTATTTTTGGGATAATCTGATACAGGGTCAATTAGGGAATGTCAAATCATGTAAGACTTTTCTATATTAAGCAAAAAAATACGTGACCTTGACATACTACCTATTACGATTTTCAGAAAATAGTATTGGTCAAATTCATCTAATCTATTTCACTTCATACTATATGCTATATACTTTCGTTTCATGTTTTTAAAAAAATCAAAAAAAATTTAAAAACCCAATTTTTTTTTTAAAAATCATGTTTTTTTTGAGACAGGTTTTTTCTGATCACAAATTCTGAAAGAGCACTCTCGAAAACATAAAGATACACTGTTTAATATTTTCACCTTTTCTATGCAAATAACTGAAATTTTAAATTTTTTTAGATTCGTACTTTAAGTTAGGCCAACAATTTATTTCATATCTTCTATGTATTTAAGGTGACTTAAAATCTTATAAAGTTATGTAAAGTGTTCCACCAAGACGTATTCAATAATGCTTAATGTTTCACAGATTCCTTATTCCTTCCATCACAATTATAAGCGCTGACTTGATCATTTAGAAAGTATACAAACGCAGTATCCTAGAGTTTGTAACCATATTACAGATATTAGTATCTGAAATAAATAAAATATTATTTTTAAAGATCCTTCGAAAAAGATGACTTCCGACTGCGTGGTAGCCATTCAGTGTTTCAAAATTAGCAATAAGAAGGGCGACATCAGATGGGCTGTGAAGGAATTGGGGGTTTATAATGGTAAAATCTCCTACCATTATGTATTTAAACCCCCTTTCCCCTTTAATCAGCTGTCACTGGAGCTACAAAAAGAGGCATATTGGGTAGTCAACTTCCATCATGGTATTCCATGGAATGATGGCGACGAATCCCTCGAACTAAATTAGAAGAATTTAGTGAAAAAGACTCGGGGTGGGCTCTTTCAGAGGTTTTGCACTTCAAAGTCAATATTAACAAATTTTCACCTTTAAAAGGGGGAACATCAACTTATGTGAGTTTGCCGGTTTTATATCACGAAAAATGTAATGTAATGAATGTAGAAAATAACGATTTATTTTGTTTTCTGTGGGCTGTAATCTCCGCTCTATATCCAGCTAAAAATAAACATCCTGAAAGAATAACAAGTTATCCTCATTTTAAAGATGTTCTAAAATATGATTCCATCGAGTTTTCAATAAAACTTAATGAGATAAAGAAGTTTGAAGAATTGAATAACTTGTCTATTAATTTGTATTGTAGAAAATGAAAACGTTCTGCCGCTTTCTTTAAGCGATTATAGAAATAGTAACAGAGAACCCATTAATTTATTAGTGCTATCGACTGAAAATAATATTAATTTTACAGGATTCTCAAACGATAAGACATTTTTCCACTTCGCATTGATAAAGAGAATGTCAGCACTACTTTCAAAATAGCTATCTTCTTATAGACATAAAACTTTCATATGCTAAAGGTGGTTAAATCATTTTAGTTGTTATAATTTACTTAAAGGACATTTAGTTTACTGCAATAACATGAATAAGTGTGCCCTCAAATTACCAAAGGAGTCGGATAAAATTTTAAATTTCAAGCATTTCAGTTACTAAGAAATAGTACCTTTTGTGATATATGCCGATCTTGAAAGTATTCTTGAACCGTGTGAAACCTTAGGAGTAGAAAAGTGCAATTCAGTTAATTATCAAAAGCATACACCATTCAGTGTAGCATATTATTTGAAATGTTCATATGATAATAAATTATCAAGGCTTAAACTATATCGAGGTGATGACTGTATAAAATGATTTATTTCAGAACTACGATATTGCATTGAATATCGATAGCATTCTTAAAAATTCAAAAGAAATGTAAACTTTATCATTCGAACAAGAAATAAATTATGCTACCGCAACACACTGTCACATATGTATCAAACCATTTACATCGAGAAATATCAAAGTTCGTGATTATTGTCACCTCAGTTCTAAATACAGAGGTGCTGCTCATCAAGATTGTAATCTAAATTATCAAAACTCATTTAATATACCTGTTGTTTTTCATAATTTAAGCGGTTATGATGCAAATTTTATAATGAAGCAATTGGCTACCAGTTTTGCAGGTCCAGTTCGGTTGCTACCAGTTAATAAAGAAAAATATATTTCATTTACTAAAACGGTTGAAAGTACTGCTGTACACTTACGATTCATCGACTCATTTCACTTTATGTCTAGTAGTCTTGATAAATTATCTTCCTATTTACAAAATGAAAAGAAAACCATTGTCAAGGCTTATTGTAACACTAATCAAGAATTAATTTATTAATAAGAAAGAGTATTTTTCCTTACGATTATATTGATTTGTTGGAAAAACTCACTGAGACATGTTTACCACCAAGAGCGAATTTCTATAATCAATTGCATGATGAATGTATTAAAGATGAAGATTATCAGCATGCCCTTAATGTTTGGAAAACATTTAACATAAAAACGTTAGGTGATTATTCTGATTTATACTTGAAAAGTGATGTTCTCCTTTTTGCTGATATATTCGAAAATTTTCGACGAACTTGTTTGTTAACATATGAATTGGATCCATTACATTTTTATACTGCTCCAGGTTTAGCGTTCGATGCTATGCTTAAAACGACTGGAGTACACTTAGAAATTTTAACTGATATCGAAAAACTTATGTTTATTGAGAGAGATATTTGTGGTGGAGTGTTCCAATAGATATGCAAAAGCAAATAATAAATATATGGGAGATCTCTATGATTTAAGTCAAGAATCTGTATATCTAATGTATTTTGATATAAAGAATTTATATGGAGCTGCAATGTCTGAATATTTACCATATCGAGAATTTGAATTTCTGAAAGAGAATCAAATTGAAAATTTAGATATAATAAATATTCCAGATAATGCAGAAGTTGGCTATATTTTCGATTGTGACTTAGAATATCCCACTTATCTACATCAAATTCATAGTAATCTACCTTTAGCTCCACAACATATGACACCACCAGTACCTTCAAGATCAAAATTAAAGAAATTATTACTAACATTGTATCCAAAAAGTAATTATGTTGTTCATTATAGAAATTTAAAACTGTATTTGAAGCATGGATTACGTTTAAAGAAAATTAACAGGGTTCTCAGATTCAAACAAGCTGCGTGGTTGAAAAAGTATATCGATTTAAACACCACCGTCAGCAAGCTAACAATTATTTTGATAAGAATTTTTATAAATTAATGATAAATGCTGTGTACGGCAAATTAATGGAAAACGTACGGAAATATAGAGATGTCCGTATGACCACTAAATGGGACGGCCGTTATGGGGCTCAAAATTATATTGTAAAACTTAATTTCCACAGTTGTAGCATTTTTGATCATGATATGATTATTGTAGAAATGAATAAATTAGAAATTTTTTTTAATAAACCTATATACGCAGGATTCTGTGTTCTAGATATATCTAAAACCTTTCTGTATGAATTTCACTATGATTATATCTTGCAAAAATTTCAAAATAAAGCAAAACTTCTGTACACAGATACCGATAGCCTAATTTATCAACTGAATGTGACTGATAATTATGAGTATATTAAAGAAGGCAGTCAGAGGTTTGATACATCTGATTATGATCCTCATAACCCATATGGAATAGAACAGAAAAACAAGAAAGTGCAGGTTTGATGAAAGATGAAAATAATGGAAAAATCTTGCTAGAATTTGTAGGCCTTCGAGCAAAAATGTATGCTTATAAAGTTCATAATAACAAGATAGTTAAAAAGTCAAACGGTTTTACATCAGCAAGTGTTAAGAAAATTACATTTGAAGATTACAAAAGAACTCTGTTCGATCATGAAATTATTTACAAGCTACAGCATCTAATTAGATCTAAAAAGCATTGTGTCTATACAATTCGACAACATAAGATGATTCTTAACCGTTACAATGATAAAAGAATTTTAAATTCTAAGAACACAGGTACGAAGCCATGGGGTTATGAAATAATTTCAGATGACAACGATAACATTCCAAACAAAAGAATTTGTATTCGATAAAATTATGTGTGGCAATGTCTACTATAAACTGGATAGTGTGCTCGTGAGTCAGCAAATTACTGGTATATAAGTTGTAAGCTAACAGATCAAAATCAGTTTGTTTTTCATCTCTCCAACGAATAACATGACTATGAAGAATCTGTGTAGTGAGATGCATATTGCTTTGCATTATGCAACCGTTGAAGTTTACAATAACCTCCTTTACAATTCATTGAATTGTTGATGGACAAGAAAATGGAACTTGATGAGTTTATTCACAGTGTGATGGTGGTGTGTCACAAAGAAGGATATGAATACGTATCAGTTAAACGATTGAATGATATTATACAAATATTACATCCCTCAATTAAAATATCATTCAAAATATACTTATTTCAATTGTTAGTAGATGACAAATATTATCCATATCTTGACAGTACCACTTTTTCACTAAGAAATATATTAAGTAATTATAAAACCATTGACAAAACGATCGATGAAGCCATGTGTAAAGCGGCATACTATGCCAGGAGCCGTACACTTTGCAAATTGTGCACGCTACAATAGTCTAAAAAGTTGCACTGGAAGTTTCAGCCATCTACAAATTTTCATCATGGTAATATTCTTAAATCAATTGAAGATAATATACAAAGAGCTGAACAAGATTTAGATGCTTGTTTAGGATGGAGCTGTGGTCCCGATTCCGCCCCATGGTCTTCTACACATTTGTATGATTATAATAGAACTCTTTGTATATTAAATGAAATTAAGGAATAAAATGATTTAAAACACTTTAAGACTTATTTTTATTTATTAAGTAATATACAATAATAACAAACAATAACAATGATTAATTATGTGTTTTATAAAATCCTTACAGTACTAGTTAGAGGACTATATTTAACTAATCTAGTACGAAGTATAAGAGCGTAACAACTTGTATTTGAAGGAATATTTTTATTAGTTTCGAATTCTAGTCGAATATCAACTGAACCAGATTTAAGACTTTCATTCTGATGAGAACAATCTATAACAATTGAAGGTGCATATTTCTTGAACTCTGTACGTGTATAAATAGGTTCATTTTCCTTTCCATAATACGATCGTTGAAACTTTGCATACATGTCATACAAGGTTGCTATCTGATTGTTGTCAAAATTTATATTCAAATTGTCATAAAGAAACATCTCAGAATTAAGATACAGTTTCATATTAATTAAATTACAATGATTAAAGTGACTGCCATTTTTTTTATTTATTTTTACGGTCAGTATGGAAACCTACAATTACAAATCTAGGTTTCTCAAGTTGCGTCGCCGTCTTGATATTCCAGGTGTGACGTTGAGTTTCTTGTAGGAGAGGATACTCATGCAGTTCCCAACCCCTAAAGGGAACTTCCAATTCCTTGTTACTAGCTACATAGTCAACCAATTTCAATCTTTCCACATCTGACACTGATATATGAGGCATTTTCCACAATACTTTATCTAATACAACTTTCACTGACTCTGTACAATTTATTATTGCGTTGGTATCCGAATTTGAGCGAATTAACACCAACTCCTGCCTCAAATTTAAAATAATTTTCTTAAAGTCTTCGCAGAATTCGAAAATGGTGGATAAATCGATTGAAACATTAAAATTTCCATGATCGTCAACTATAAGTGACCGTTCGTTGTTATTAAAAAGCCATCCACTATTTTGTAGATATTGAGTATCACTTGTGTTGAATGACGCGTATCCTTTTAGAATGGAGGTTAGACCTGGATGACGGATGCGATCTATTACATATCCACTCATTTCATATCTGAATTTATCAAAAAAAAGCATGACACCGTTATTCGCAAATGTAGCAGTTTTGGAGAGTGTATTATAAGTTTTCAGTAATTTACCTTCAATATACAATGAACTTTCACTAGATAATGTGTAGACATCCTGCTGTTGTATTGGAATGCGAATTTCATCATTATTATTCAAAGACGTAGATGCGTACGGTTGATGAGTATGTTTCTCAGAGTTAATAATAGTGTTGCCAAAATAAGCCCTCTCGTTGACATTTAATATATCCATTTTGATGGTTCGTGTAGAACTGATGGCAGGTTTTAAATATATACCTCCTATATAGTTTCGACTACTAGAACCCCAACATTTGTTGTACCATTGCACTTATTGATCAAGCTTCCTTCAAATGTAGTATTAATGACATCACCTCTCTTCCGAAATTGATGAGTTCACCATCTTGACTAACTATATTAACAACAATCTGATCGATAAATCGAGTGTTGATGGGTAAATAGACAACGTTACTTGGAGTCTCAACAATTTTGAAACCAGCTGGCACTGTAGGCAAAAATTCGTGAATAACGTGCCTGTCATTAATATAGGATCCACCCACATCCCTTGCATTCTATACAAATGGTATTTACACTAAAAATATTGACTGGAAAATCTGATACATGGTAACCAAATGCAGCCAATTTTCTTGGTTTAAAACCAAGCAAGTGTCCTATTGAATCTTGTTTAGTAAAATCAATGTCCTCACTGCATTTGATTCTACACTTCAGAGTGTTATTGTTAGCTTTAATAGAAATGAGCTTTTGATGCTCCTTAACAATTCCCTCTCTTATGCTGTCATCATTATCATGCCATCTGAAGTCACCTAAGGCTCGTTGTAGATATTTATTTATTGCATCAATATCATAGTTACCCTCTAGAATTTCAATGTATTTACCCTTGGAACCATAATAAAATTTGTTGTTCTTATTTTTCTCGATATTTGGAATTGAATTGTAAGCCTCAAAGCTTATTAACCCTAAGACGTAGTCTTTACTATCATCTAATATAATTGGAGGAGTATACCTAGAAGCAAGAGTTGAGCTTCTTCCAGACAGTAAAAAAGAATTCGACATCTTCGGTGTCGTGAAATATACTATTCAAATACAGCACTGCATTTTTAATTATACATAAATTTCAGACATAGATGACCACAGTTGAATGTATTAAATGTTTGTAACTGTTCATGATTATACAATATTTTACACGGTCCATTTGTATTTAGGTAATGTACCAATTCTCGTGGAGGCCTTAAGTTGCCATAGCTATCAAAATATACTGCTTTTTCTCCAGTTTTCTTATATGCAGTCCAGTGCGTCCCAGAGCCTCTTTCATTGTCTAGATTAATAATACCACATTCTTTATAATGCACCCGACGTGGTAGACTATCTCTCATAAATATGCCTCGAAAATGTTGAATATTTAATTTCTTAGTCAATTTTATTAAATCCAAATTAGTAAGAGCTCGTTTCGGTAATTTTATCGGTAACGCTTGGAAGGTTTTTTGCGTCCTAAAAAAAGATCAAAGCCTTGCTTTTAAGGTCTCATGTACAGTCCTTTACCCATAGCTATTTCTTCCATTGCAGCATTGTGACGTTTACTTTCTTCAAGCTTTTGCTTTGCAGCTTTGACATCATTAACAGCCTTTGCAATTCCTGCTGCTCCACCACCTAAAGCACCAAGCGCACTTAAGCCTGCAAATAATGGAATTAGTGGTAGAAATCCTCCTGTCTTAGGTATTGGTATTACTCGGGCAGCTTTAATATATTTCTTCTTCTTTACTTTATTAACAGCTTTTAATGCAACTTTAATAGCATCTTTCATATTCTGCACATTTTTACCTTTTAGCGCTACTCGTGCTTGCTTTGTTACATCTTTAAATGCTAACGATCCACCAACCTTTTTAGATTTCGCTTTAGGTTTACCAGTTTTACTTTTATTTTTTTTAGTTTTTCCGTTAATGAATCCCATTCCTAATTTAACTTTAGCTTTCATTGCTGCTGCTACAGCCAAGGCTGCTGCCTTTTCTCCTATAGATGCGTTTGGTGATTTAAATCTCTCCACAGCCTTCTCACCCAAAATTTTATCAGCCGTATGTCGTTGCTCTAAGTTTTTCTGACTGCTATAAGCCACGTCGTGTTGTTTACAAGTTTCGTCTAAACCATTAATACCCACATCACCTCTTGCTAATCTCTTCGCAAGTTTTGTACCAGGACCACAAAATTTATATCCTGGAATATGGAGCTCTACTGGTAAATTATTTATAGCAGAGTTCAATATACCTCTGCCAGATTTTCTTGTTGTTCTAAGCATTTGGAATCACGAACTACTCACGAATGATGATAATACCAGTATCACATCTAATATATATATACACACACAATCATAGACTGAGCTTTATTTATAGTATTGCTTCCGTCATGCGCATTATAAAACAGCCAATTGATTTACCTATTAACAACAATGATATCGCAGAAATAAAAATCTCGAAGAGACATGGAGAATTGTTACCATCTACAATCCGCTGCTTGGTTGTCGGTCCATCAAACTGTGGTAAAACTAATGTCATGATTAGTTTGATCAAGCATCCCAATAGATTAAAGTTTGAAAATATTTATATTGTTTCTAAGTCTCTCTATCAATCAAAATATCAGTATTTAGAAGAACTTCTAAAACCAATAAAAGGAATTGGATACTACGCCTTCAATAACTGCAACAACATTCTACCGCCTGAAAATGTAAAACAAAACTCAATATTTATTTTTGATGATGTAGCCTGTGATAAACAAAATATTATGAGAGATTACTTCAGTATGGGGCGTCATAAAGACGTAGATTGCTTTTACCTTTGTCAAACTTATACACGTATTCCAAAACATCTAATACGTGATAACGCAAATATGTTGGTAGTCTTCAAACAAGATGATTTGAATTTGAAGCATATATATGAAGATCACATAAATAGCGATATGAGTTTTAATAAGTTCAAGGAAATTTGATCACTGTGCTGGAAAGACAAATATAGTTTTATGGTGATTAATAAAGACAGTGACATTAATAATGGTAGATATAGAAAGACATTTGATCATTACATACATATATAAAGAGAAATAAGCTCTGCTAACTTTATTCAACATTATTAGTATTCATACTGAACTGCTCTTAACACTACGCTGTTTTAACTGTTAAGTATCTGTTTTTAACTGCCAGATACCTACTTTTTACTGCCTGGAACCTGATTTTTACTGCCAGCTACCTGTTTTTTGCTGCCAGCTATCTGTTTTTTACTGCCATCTACCTACTTTTTATTGCCAGCTACCTGTTTTTTACTGCCAGCTACCTACTTTTTACTGCCAGCTACCTGATTTTTACTGCCAGCTGCCTGTTTTTTACTGCTTATTGAGGATCTATACAAGTACTACAATTAGGAGGAAGATTTAATGCTTTCAAAATGAATAGAAAGGAAGTTGAAGTAAAAAAATTGTTAATACAAAGGAGGAACATAGTAAAGCAAAAGCTGAATGCTCTGAAAGAAGGAAATATAATTCAAGAACAATCGTTTCTCCCTATCACGAAGCGTTTACAAACAATTGCCGAGAAACTTGATGGAGAGCCTAATATAAAAAGTGAAAAGCTTATAAAAAAGGAAGTGAAATCAAGGTTTAGCTCACCAATGAAAAGCATAGCGAAACATAATAGATCGACGGCTTCTGATGCACCAAGTTTCCTAGATACATCAGTTGTCGCAGAAGGAACTTCAAATGATAATGACATTGCTGATAGAGATAATGAGGGAAACAATGAGGAACTAGATGATAGTGTAAGAGATGCAAAAGAATATATTCAAGACTTTGGTAATTCGCCCGATATGATGTACTATTTAAATCACCTTGATCCCTTACCTAGAGAATATGTTCATAAAATGATTGGTGATGTTCATAATGAGTTTGACTTTAGGTATGGCGTTAGATATGATCCCGAGCATAATGAACTAAAAATTGGTAATGCATCTCTACAATTCGATGGTAATAATTTAATTATAGGAGGGTTAAATTATACTGGGACTCCTGGACTCTACGAATTAATTTTTAAGAAACATCCAAAAAGTTTCACAGAAGGTGATAAAAAAACCTACTTAGACATTGTTAAACGAACGAATGCTCATAAAAGAAACTACTCTGAAAATGAGCAAATTCAGGGTAATGCATCTTACAAATATAAAAAAATCATCTCCGCATTGAATATACAACCACTAACATCACGAAGACCTCGCATCATAGCACCCTCAACTCGAAAGAGGTTAGGCCTTGGTATGTTAATGGAAGCCTCGAATAATCCAATCGACTACGTATACTGGGATGATCCTAATGAGCTTGTTGATAGATTAAGGCTTTTAGTTGCCTCTCAAACCGCTGGCCATACAGGTCATTCTAACGAGATCGTCTCTATTATCGAAGAATTGCGTGAATCTAAAATTATTGAGTAGTAAGCAAAAACTTACAGCTAACTTAAAAAATGACAGTCGATAAATTTGGTAGACACATAAGTCAACCAAAGCATTCATCTGCGGATCATGATGATTTTGAAGTAACGTTAACAAGCATCTCAGGAAACATAGTGAAGGAATTATATTATAATATTGTTTTAACATTTGAGTCTACAACCTTTCATGAAAACAGTAAGAACTATTTAATATCTGATATAAAAACATGTCAAGTTTTCTTCTACGAAGCAGCTACGATTGAACATGCTACTGGTTACCCTACTGATATCATAACAATTATAAATGAAAAGGAATTTACTTTGGCAGAACTAGTCAACGTTATGCTACGTCGCAACGATAATATTTCATTTCGAGAAAAAGATCCGGAAACAGAAAACAAAAATTTATTTGTAGAAATCGTTATACGAGTTCCTGTGGGGTTAAATATATAGAAATTTGTTTTACATACTGTAATTTTAATTGGAATCCAATATGAAATATCTCAACAACTTTAACAAATATGCAACAAATATAAAAGAAGATATTGTCAATGAATTACACAAGCCTGCCAGAATCAATTTTAAAAGACGTAGAACCGTAATAAAAGGTCTGAATGATTTAATACAAGCTGATTTAATTGACTTGATACCATATTCCAAGGAAAATAATGGATATAAGTATGTACTAATCGTTATTAATTGCTTCTCTAAATTCATATGGACAGAACCACTAGCGAGCAAATCAGCTCAGGATGTTACAATTGCAATGAATAGGATTTTACAACGTTTTAAAAAAATTCCGAAACATCTACAAACCAACATGGGAAAGGAATTCTATAATGAGAATTTCAAGAAACTGATGAAAAAATATAGCATTAACCATTACAGCGTTTATAGTACAAAAAAGGCTTCGATTGTGGAACGCTCCATTAGAACTATAAAGAATATGCTTTGGCGTGCTTTCAGCTTAGGAGGAGAATATAGGTGGAATTATATTTTAGATAAAATTGTTGACAAATACAACAATACAGTCCATTCTACAACAAGGATGAAACCAATTAAAGTTACATCAAGGAATGAAAGATCATTATTAAAATCAACATATACACATTTAAAAATTGCTAATAAAATAACAAAATTTAAAGTAGGCGACCATGTGAGAATTAGCAAATATAGAGAAGCTTTTAAAAAAGGATACACTCCAAACTGGTCTAGCGAGATTTTTATCATTAGGAAAATAAGATTAACCAATCCTACAACATATTTATTGCATGATGAGAGTGGTAAAGAAATAACAGGAGGCTTCTATGAATTGGAATTACAAAGAGTAAAACATCCTGACGCTCACTTAGTTGAAAAGGTGTTACGAAAAAAAGGAAATAAAGTTTTTGTCAAATGGTTAGGTTACGATGACAAACATAATTCTTGGATTGATAAAAATAATGTATTGTAGAATTATAATAAATGATATACATTCTATATTCGATTTTTAATTTTAATAATTAACCCTATTAGTTACATAATAATGATAAGCAGATCGTCAACCCAGCTGACGTAGTCGACAGAAACCGACTATATACTTCCGCTCAGCACAAACGGTCCTCAACCTCTACCGCGCAGGTGCCAGCCGCTGTGACGTAGACGGCTGAAAGCTATGCCGATCCTGCTCCAGTCGCCATCTTGAATTGTGGAGCAGGATCGGCATAGCTATTCTACTACTACTACTACTAACTAATAATAAAAAATATATGGGAAATATATTATGAGTATATTAAAAAAAATAAAAACAGATTTAATTTAGTTTGGAACCTTTCAATAGAAGTAAACGAATTTATTGGCACAGTCCAAAGAGTTATACTCCTTTAAAGAGGGAATTACTTTCCCTTTGTTCTAATAGCAGCAGACTCGGCAGAATCAGCAGTTCTCCACAAATAAATAGCCAACTTATGATTGAACATTCATTTCTTGTTTACTATTTGTTGCTGTAACATCTATTGATGAACCTACTGTTGTAAACCTCCAATGAATAAAGTGTTTCTCAAAAACTTGTTTTTAAAAAAATCGTGGTCCGAAGTATAAACTGAAACTGGCGCAGTCTTGTGGATTTATGCAAGAAGCAAAAAATCAAGTTTTTTTCTTCGTCGCTTTCAAGTGTTTATGTGTAAAACAAACTTACAATCCAAGGAAATCAAGACTATCTAGTCGAGAAGAAATATACAACATATGGTAGACATAATTCAAGGTTTTGTGTTGATTAAAGGAAAATTAATGACCAGACAATTGTCTGAAAACACAGAAAAAAAAATCGTGAATGGTTTAAGGAAAATAAACTACCGAGCAATTGGGCTAAATCACGACAAACCAAAATTGTGGTGGATTACAAAAATCACCGGGCAATTAGGCCATACCACAACCAGCAAAGCGACGCAATCGAAGGAGAGGCCAGGACGAGAACACGGGAGAGGCCAAAGAACAACGATCCACCCCAAAAGACAACGATCCACCCCAAGGAACAACGATTCACCCAAAGGACATTCACAGGGATTCACAGAAATTCTGAGCAGCTTACACTAATCAGAAAATCAAGAAAGTATCGAGAAACCAGATTAAAGAGAAATATTAATAAATACGGAAAAATTCCTAGCGAATTTGCTTATTAGTATCGTTCAATCTTTATTCGAGAAGACCCAATGAAAACATCTTGAAATATTCTCTTACTGTAAGTGCTCATTTAAAGATGTTTTCCTCAGGTTCCCCATATTCCCTTACCATTTCCTTCCCCCCCCCAAAAAAAAAAAAGAACTGCATACTTCTAATTTTAAATCAAAATAAAAAAAAATAAATAAAATTTTCTGAAAAATAAAATGTTTAACACTGGAAATTTGTTACAGCAAATTTCGAATTTATCAATTAGTAATGAAAAACAGTAAACGAAATACCTCAAGAAATTAATTATACATTACTGAAATACCAAGCAGATAATATTCCATAATTTGACGGAATATAAAACTTACAATTTATGACATCATGTGAAAACTTTTGAACTGCATTTCGGGACAAACAAAATATCAATGCAGCAAGTATGTCTTACTGAGATAATTTTAAGTAAATTAACTGGTAGAGCCGCATAAGTAATATGTTCCAGACCAGAGTTAAATTCATGGCTTTTAGTAAAAAATACATTGATTAGTACATTCGGAGAAAAACGAAGTTTAAATTGTTTAGTATAGGAATTAATGTCATTAAAAATTCAGAAAAATGAAGATTTATTAAATTTTGGTATAAGAATTCAAGACGCTCGTAGTCTTATCTTTTCTCAATTAAATAGTTTAAATATTGAAGCAGCAAAGAAAAAATAACAATTAAACATTATAACGACAGCATTAAAAATTTATCGCAAATTTACCTTATGCAATATGAATGGCAGTACGTCTTAATAAACCTGATTCCATAGAAAAAGCAATGCTACTTGTACATGAAGAACTAGATTTTAACCAGTTCAGGCAAAATTAGAATAACCTTAAAGAAAATGCGAAAAAATAACTCAAAAATCTAAGATTCCTATACCGACAAAACAACAAAATTTTGGAATGAATAAAGTTCAACCAAACTTTCAATCTAATTTTCAACCCAATTATCAACCTTTCCAACAACAACAGTTTTTATAGAAATCCACCCCAATATTAAATACCTCCGCAATACTAATACAGACACAATTTTAGCAATCATTCTCAAATATAAGCTTTAAATTCTAATAAGAGAACAATGGATACATCATCAGGAAATATTCACACATTTCAAAAACCTAAACGAAATATACCTATTTTGTAAAAATATGTATAACCAAACAGCAAATCCTGTAAATTCCCAAAATTCTTATGATTATACTGTTAATTATGAAAACTTATATGATTATACCGCTAATCATAAAAACTATGATGTTACACCAGGAGTGCTGAATATTTCGAACAACCAGAAAATTTTGAATAAAATAATAATTATTCAAATCATGATAAAACCCAAAATTTTCCTATGATTCGTCATACACCAAACCAGACGTAACACATATAAATAATTATTCAACAGACTTTCCTTACTTAATAATTCCAGAATTATACAATGCAAAATTTTTAATACGCAGGTAGCAATCGAAGTTATATGAAACCATCTTTAGCTTGCACTGTATATCCAAATTTTATTCAAAATGAAGAATTTCTTGTTAAATCATCACATGCAACGTCTTATAACCACGAAACTATGTTAATTGAAATGTTTCCTTCATTTAATAGCGAAGAATATCATAAAATTTTACTTATTCGATTTCGATGGACTTATAGGATTTAACTTATTACTCCAAATCAAACGTCTCAAATTCAAATTCCAATTTATATTAATGGTCAACATTTTGAAGAAATTTATTCATCTAATCAAAATATTTCTATAACTTTACAAGAATCTCAACGAGGTAAGTTGTATTTTTACCAGTAAAACAAAAACATGGCACAGGAATTTTACCTTATTAAAAATTAATTGATATAGAAATGCTAAAACCCAATATTTTTCATCATGAGGACATCCTCTTAGTTTTACAAATCAGATCAAACAATCTTTCAAATTGAAAAATGAATCACCAATTTATACAAAATCTTATAGATATCTAAAAATACAGAAAAAAGTAAATTTACAAATGGATAAAATGTTAAGAAATAATTTACTTCAACTTTCCAATTCACCTTGGAATAGTCCTATATGGATAGTTCTCAAAAAATTAGATGCAAGCAATAAGAAAAAATGACGCGTAGTAATCGATTACCGAAAACTGAACGAAGAAACAGTGGACGATAAATATCCGTTACCAAATATTATGTATATTTTAGATAAACTCGGAAAATGCAAATGTATTACAACTTTGAACTTGGATTCCACCAAATTGAAATCGAGAAAAATGATATTTCCAAAACCGCTTTTAGTACAGATATAGGTCATTATGAATTTAAAACCATTTCTTATGGATTAAAAAATTCGCCATTCACTTTTCAGAAAGTAATGAACAATACATTAAGGGGATTACAAAATTAAATTTGTGTAGTATATTTAGATGACATTAATTTTTTCAAGTTCACTACAAGAACACATTTTTAAAGTACAATTAGACAAATCAGAATTTTTAAGGCATGAAGTCGCATGTTTAGGACATGTTGTAACACCAGACGGAGTTGAACCAAATCCAGATAAAATTGCAGCAGTTAAAGAATACCCTATTCCAGAATCACAGAAAGAAATAAAGTCATTTTTAGGATTAGCAGCAAGTTATTATAGAAAATTTATCAGATTTCTCAAAAATTGCAAAACCCATAACTACATGTTTCAAGCAAGGAAGTAAAGCAGTTCACACTCCAGAATTCATTAATGCTTTTGACATTTAAAAAGTTCTTGAACTTGAACTGTTAAGCATATTATGTGCATGTAAAAATTTTAGAAATTATTTTTTGGACGAAAATTCAAACTATACGGATCATAGACCACTTGTATGGTTTTTTAACCTTAAAGACGCGAATTTAAAGCTTATTAGTTGGAAATTGAAATTAGACGAATTCGACTATGATATAATCTATAAAATGGGTTCATTAAATAAAAATGAATGAACCAGAAAATATTTTGATATTTTAGAATACCTAAAAAAATGAATCAGAAAACATTTCTACAATAGATCCCAACCAAAATCCTCAAAATAACGAAACTTCATCCAGAATTACATGTGTCAACTATTATAACAGTATAAAATAATTTAATAAAAACTGCAAAAATTCCACCTTCAAAAATAAATTGCGTTTTAGAACTTTTAACGCAGCATGTAAATCCAGAAAACAGAAATTATATATATGTTCAAAGTAAAGAATTAATTCCCTTATTCTCTGAAACATATATGAGACATTTCAGGAAACTTAAATTAATACAATGTATAAAATTTGTTAATACTATCACAGACCAAGACGAAAAATTATTATTAATTAAAAATCAAAATGAAAGTAAAACAAATCATAGAGGTATAACAAATACTTACGATCGTTTAAAATTATTATTGGAAACATTTAAAAACAGATGTTACTAATAATTATATTAATAATTGTGAAATTTGTCAACGAAATAAATATTCTAGACAAACATCTTACCTAGGTACCCCTCTCGTATTAACTGAAACACCCAGTAAACCATTTAAATCTACATATGGACCTTTTTCGGTTTGAAAATCAATATTTTAATTATAATACATAAATTAACTAAATTTGGTCAAGCATTTCCAAGTAAACGGGATAAGTTCATGATAATCTTCTACAATTTTCATATTTCGGAGTATCAGAACAGATTATTTCAGATCCCGGAAATGAATTTAACAACGCCGTAATCAAAGACCTAGAGATTACAAAAAAATAATTTCCATATAACGACCCCGGCGCTTCATGCAGAATCCAGTGGAAAGAATTCACTCAACCCTAGTAGAATATCTGCGAATATTAAGAGCAAAAGATAAAGATGTAACAAAATTAATACCTTATGCAATATTAGCATATAACAGTACTGTACATTCTGCAATGAAATTAGCACCGTTTGAATTGTCCTATGGTGACACAAATAACAGATTGTTTTGATTTAATTTCATCTACATTTTATTCAGAATATACTCAAAATCATAAATATCGATTAAAATGCTTGTATAAAGAAATATCAACTAATCAAGAACAAGATAAACAAGATGTTATTAATAAAAGAAATGATCACGGACATTTGAATTTTTAAATTACTTTTTAGGTAAATCAAAGTTTATTTAAAAGCACCAGAACGACAAGCTAAACGCAAATCAAATTCTTATGACCATATGTAATCACAGAGCTACTGGAAAATAACAAGGCAAAGATAAAAGATAATAAGAATAATAAACTCAGGGTCACACATTTAAAAGAACTTGGAAAACCATCAATTTTTTTAAATGAAGATGCATAGTAGCATCTTGCAAACCTTGAAACCTTACTTCCACCTGATAAGAGACATTTCTGGCGTTTTACTTATTAGATTAGGCACAACGTAAATAATAAAGGACAATAAGCCCTTTATTCAAATAGTTACCTTTTGTTACACGATAATTATAAACAGGAACGTTATTAAAACTTAAGAAATGAAATACTGAGTCAAATCAATCAATATTATTAAAAGATACGTGGAATAAAATATATGAATAAATAAATATCTTAGGATCATCTGTTAAAAGCATTTTAAAAGAAAAAGAAGAAGAAAAAAAAGAAAAGAATTTTACAACTAGAGAATACAATAAAAAGTATTTCTCTTCATGAAATTAAATTTTATGATTACTTTTTAATAAAAACGTTTCTACTAATGTTTGAAATTAATTTGTACATGACCATCATTAGATTGTATTGTATATTTTAATCAAAAAATTTATTTTGCCGAGATTGCATAAATGTAACGTTAATTTGGAAACTAATAATGAGATAATAATTTAAACAGTTGGGGAATTTATTCCTTAACGAATAAAGTACTATCTAATAGGGCAGGAATTATGATACTCATCCCTTTGTGCTAACAGCAGCAGACTCAGCAGTTCTCCACATACAAATAAAAAAACTTCCAAAATTTGTGTTTAAAAAAAATCATGTTTCGAAGTATAAACCGAAACTAGGGATAATAGATTTTATACTTTTGCAATATCTTAAATACTTTTCGTTAGAATTTTATATTTTTGAAGTAGACTTAAGGTGTTTTGATTTAATTTACACATTTCAAACCTCACATGTTACTAAAGGACATTATTACTGAGTAGATTTACTGGATCAAATTTTCCTCCAATATATATTTTTATTTTTACTATCGTTTCGGATTACTTCATCTTCAGGAAATACATTATAAACTAATTATTAAAATTAGTCTTAAAAGTTATAACTAAAAAACAAGCAAGTAAATAAACAGAAGACATTTTACAACATTTAAAAAAACACAATCATCAGTCAAAAATACTTATTAAAATTCTATATAAATATTATGCGACGCATAACATCAACCAGATTTTCAATCACCATAATTGTTAAAAACTACATGTTCTTCGAGCGGGAGGCAAATGATATATAAAAAATTTGCATCTTTAGAACGAACCTAGTAATGCAGAGGAATGTTCATAAGAAATAATATGAGGTTTTTTCCATTTTTTATAAAAATTATTTTTAAATTAAGTTTAGTACACAAAATATAAATCTATAGGAAAGCGTAAAAATTAGCAAATATTTAAAAAAAAACTATTAATTATTTTATTAAATCAAATTAAATACGTGATAAACCATCAATGTCACTATTATTATTAATTGAATTTTCACTTCTTTTTATTTGAATCATTTCTATGATACATATTTTCTTATAATTATTTTCATTATTAAGAATTTTGATATTAAAATCGAAGTTATAATTGTTTTCTATAGCATGTTTTGACATGTTTTTGATAAAGCAGTACTATTTATATTTTCAGTTCTAATGTTATATTTATGATTATAAATTCTTTTATGTAAATACTGCTTTGTTTGGTCAATATATGTATCATTACAATCGTTACAATTTATTTTATAAACAATATATGTTTTATTTTTATCTGGGATTGTTGTATATTTAATAAAGGACATTTTTAGAGATTATCATCACACAATTGTTTATCTAATTTACTGGTTATTTGTTTGATCTCTAGACTAAGAAATGCAGGAAAGATATTGTCACGGATTTCCCAATCCGAATTTTACTATTGCCAGAAAAACAATCCGTAAATTAATTTCTTCTTTATTAACTATACTCAGTACACTACTGAACACTAATTAGAACTCAACTAAACACTTATTTAATTAATCGCTATCTAAATCACTTTGATATCTCCAACTAAACACTTCAATTCAGACTGTAATACAAGACTTATACAAGACTAACTTAATCGGCCGTTTATTTTTCTTTTATAGACCCAACCTTCCAGGTATATTCTAGCATCTCTAGATCTATTTTCTAGCATCTCTCGAACGCTTCTCGTCGTTTCTCAAATTTTCTAGTCCCGTCTCGATCCACGGCATTTTGTTTGTTTAACAGAATCGTGTAGGGGCGATCGGAGCAATCTTAGCATTTCGCGATACCACAGTTGGCGGTTTGGGTGTGAGTGGGGCAAATTCCGTGACACTGCCCCCTCCTTAGGACCGATCGTCCCGATCGGATACACCTCTATACGGGGACAGACGCTCCAGATGGACGACCTTCATCTTACTCCTGGGAGTCCTCTGTATCCGGTAGACGACATCATTGATTCTTTTAATGACGGTGTAGGGGCCCTCCCAACGGTTCTGTAGCTTAGGCGATTTTCCTTTCTTCCGCGTGGGGTTGTACAGCCACACCAGGTCAACTTGTTGGAATCCGACTGTATTGGCCCGGACGTCGTATCGAGTTTTCATGCGATCGCTCTCTAGTCGCATTCGAGATCTGACTTGGTCGTGTACGGCTGCTAGTCTTCGTTCTAGGTCATGGATATAAGTGTCTGGGTCTGTGGGCTGTTCCGCAGGACGACCAAATACCAAATCTGCTGGAAGGCGAAGCTCTCTTCCAAAGATGATCCTTGCGGGAGTCTTCCCAGTAGTTTCATGGACAGCTGAGCGGTAAGCTAACAGGAAGAGTGAAATGAGCTTGTCCCAGTCTGTCTGGTTCTCGTTCACAAACATCCTCAGATTGGTTTCTAGTGTGGCGTTGAAGCGTTCCACCATACCATCTGACTGGGGATGCAGTGGGGTGGTCCTGGTTTTCCGGATTCCCATAAGCTCGCAGACCTTTCGGAACACACCTGATTCGAAATTTCTGCCCTGATCTGAATGTAGTTCCATGGGCACACCAAATCTGCAGAACAGGTTATTGACTAGCGCTTCTGCTACGGTTGTGGTCTCTTGATTGGGAAGGGGGTATACTTCCAGCCATTTGCTGAAGTAGTCCATGGCTACTAGCAGATATCGGTTCCCACTTTGGGTTTTCGGAAAGGGGCCAGCGATATCAATGGCAATCCTCTCAAACGACGCTCCTACGATGTACTGGCGCATTTTGCCTCTGGAACGGGTCTTCGGTCCCTTGCTTGCTGCACATATGTCACATTTTCGGCACCAATCTTCTACATCCGTCCTACAGCTCAACCAGTAGAAACGCTCCCTAATCTTCTGTAGAGTCCTATTGATACCGAAATGTCCACCCCCAGTACCTCCATGTACTTCCTGCAGCACTTCCTTGACCCGGGACCTCGGGAGTAGTACTTGTTTCTTGACCTCCGTTCCGTCATTGTTCTCCCATGCTCTTTTTAGGACACCGTCTTCCAACACCAGGGAATTCCATTGAGCCCAATAGCTCTTTAATGCTGGGCTTTTACTACTGACTTCTGCCCAAGAGGGTCGGTTGTTGGCTTCTTTTCAGTCTATTAAAGGCTTGATGTCACAGTCAGCTTGCTGGTCTTCCCAAATCGCCGCTGAACTCCATCGGTCTTCAGGTTGGGCTGCTACCACCTTACAAGGAACTGATGAGATGTTCTCTTTCCTTTCAAGACTACTACAGTGCTTGCCGTTGGTCGGACAAAGTCTAGAAAGAGCATCTGCGTTTCCATGTCTCCTTCTTGCCTGGGAGTCGCGCCATTGCCGATCTGCCACTGGGGTCCTACACTGTCCCTTTAGATGACCCGTCCGCCCACAGTTCCAATATTGAAGTGGGCGTTCTCTTCGTCTATCGAGTTGTCCTCTCTTTGGTCTGGTAGTTAGGCTGAGTTTATCAATGGCCTCCTTCAGTGTTTTCATTATCTCTCCATTTTCCATCCTATCGCTATTATCACTGATAGTTCGCACTTTAACCTGTTCCCTGGAGGCTGCCGCTTGGGAGTCGCACCTTTGCTGATCTGCGACTGGGGCCCTACACTGTCTCTTCAGATGTCCCATCTGCCCACAGTTCCAGCATTGAACAAGGCGATCCCTTCGACTATCAGATTGTTCCTTCTTTGTCCTAGTAGTTGGGCTGAGTTTATCAATAATCTCCTTTAGCGTCTTTATTAGGTCTCCATTTGCCATACTGTCGCTGTTATCACTGATGGCCCGAACTTTAACATGTCTACCGGATGCCATCTTTGCTGCCTCGAATTCCAGTGCATGCGAGAGGGCGTCATTCAAAGTTTTAGGTCTAGCTAGTCGCAGTGCCTGCTGGGTTTCACAATCTCTCAGCCCATCAGTAAAAACTTGGATGGAGAGCTGGTCTAAGAATTCGCACGGGGCTGTCGGATAAGCCAATCGAACCAGTCGGGCAACATTGGTCTCAAAATGTTGTAGATTCTCACCACTTTGTTGGTGACGATTCTTTAATTGTGCCTGGTACACTTGCTGCAGGTGCTTATCACCATATCTCATTTCCATATGCTGTTTCAAAAGGTCATAGTTACTCTGCTGCCCAGCAGGAACTTCTTGTAAGACGTCAAGAGCTTCCCCTCGTAGAGCAACTATTAAAGCAGTAGCCTTTTCACAATCAGACCATTCGTTTGCTGCAGCTGCTGCTTCAAACTGACGCAGATATACATTGCAGGAAACCTTGCCGTCGAATTCAGGAGGCTTCGTTTTCTGAGTTCGGATAACAGGTCCTTCTGATTTGATTACGCCTTCCTTTGTTATCTTGTCTAATTTATGTCTAAGCTCTTCTCTAACCTGGTTTATTTCTTCGTCTATTTCCTTTTTGTGTGCCAACAGTAGCTCTTCTACATGTGTTTCTACTTTATGTGACTGTTCTTCTAGCTTTTCTTCTAGTGTATTCTCCAATTTTTCTAATTTCGTCTGCATTTCCTTCGTCTGGTTTTCCATTTTACGTCCTTGTTCTTCTAATTTCTCTTGCATCGTCCGTCCCTGTTCTTCCAATTTCTTTTGCATCGTCTGTCCCTGTTCTTCTAATTTCTTTTCTAACTTTTCCTGCATCGTTTGGGATTGATCTTCAATTTTATGCCCTTGTTCTTCAAATTTTTCTTGCATCATCCGTCCCTGTTCTTGCATTGTTTGTCCCTGTTCTTCTAATTTCTCTTGCATCGTCTTCGCTTGGTCTTCCATTTTATGTCCTTGTTCTTCTAATTTCTCTTGCATCGTCTTCGCTTGGTCTTCCATTTTATGTCCTTGCTCTTCTAATTTCTCTTGCATCATCCGTCCCTGTTCCTGCATCGTTTGCATCATTTCTAACAGCTTTGCTAGTTGTGCATCCATGTTGACTTGACTTCTAGTTACAGGCATTCACTCTATTTTGAAAGTTCTAGAATGTCCACGAATGTATTTCTAGATATCACTGTTGCCTTCCTTACAATGAAACGAGTGCAGTGATATGCCACACTTGGGTATTTGTCTCACTTCGGTATAGAGTTCTAGAATGTTCGAGATTGTCCTTCACAAATAGCACCGTTCACTTCCTTAAGTCACGACGAGTGCGGCGATATGTCACACTTGGGTCTTTGTCTCACTCGCGTACAAAGTTCTAGAATGTTCGAGAATGTCCTTCGCAAATAGCACCGTTCACTTCCTTGAGTCACGACGAGTGCGGTGATATGTCACACTTGGGTCTTTGTCTCACTTCCGTACAAAGTTCTAGAATGTTCGAGATTGTCCTTCGCGAATAGCACCGTTCACTTCCTTAAGTCACGACGAGTGCGGTGATATGTTACACTTGGGTCTTTGTTTCACTCCCGTACAAAGTTCTAGAATGTTCGAGAATGTCCTTCGAAAATAACACCGTTCACTTCCTTAAGTCACGACGAGTGCGGTGATATGCCACACTTGGGTCTTTGTCTCACTTTGGTATAAAGTTCTAGAATGTTCGAGATTGTCTTTCGCGAATACCACCGTTCACTTCCTTAAGTCACGACGAGTGCGGTGATATGTCACACTTGGGTCTTTGTTTCACTCCCGTACAAAGTTCTAGAGTGTTCGAGATTGTCCTTCGCGAATACCACCGTTCACTTCCTCAAGTCACAACAAGTACGGTGATATGTCACACTTGGGTCTTTATTCCACCCACGCACAGGGTTCCAGAAAGTTCTTCCAACTCCCACTTAAACCCACTCACGCACAGGGTTCCAGAAAGCTCCTCAAACTTTCTGTTAAATCCCACTTTGTGGACAGAGTTCCAGAAAGCTCTTTAAAACTTCCAGTTAAATATCACTTCTGACACCAAATTGTCACGGATTTTCCAATCCGAATTTTACTATTGCCAGAAAAACAATCCGTAAATTAATTTCTTCTTTATTAACTATACTCAGTACACTACTGAACACTAATTAGAACTCAACTAAACACTTATTTAATTAATCGCTATCTAAATCACTTTGATATCTCCAACTAAACACTTCAATTCAGACTGTAATACAAGACTTATACAAGACTTATACAAGACTAACTTAATCGGCCGTTTTTTCTTTTATAGACCCAACGAATATTCCAGGTATATTCTAGCATCTCTAGATCTATTTTCTAACATCTCTCGAACGCTTCTCGTCGTTTCTCAAATTTTCTAGTCCCGTCTCGATCCACGGCATTTTGTTTGTTTAACAGAATCGTGTAGGGGCGATCGGAGCAATCTTAGCATTTCGCGATACCACAGTCGGCGGTTTGGGTGTGAGTGGGGCAAATTCCGTGACAATATTTTTATTTATCTTCAACAAATCATTTTACGAACCGGTTTAATGAAATTCAAATTTACACATGAGGTCGCAATTATAAAATTGCCTACCATCGGTAAAATTTAATATTTATTTTGATTAGGAAGAAAATAGCCTTTGTGGAATTTTGAGGAAAATATTTAAAAATTGAATAAATCCATTCTAATAGTAATTCTTAATATTTCGAAATTGAGGTGGAATCTTGATAAGTACAATAATTTTCATAGGAACAAGCGATCTTAACAAAACTCTTGATAAGTTATTCGGCAATACTGGAAATTTAACACGATTATTTTTATTTCACTTTACATCATGGTAGAGACACAGTATAGGGAGACCAGTAGAAACACTCAGGCCGAAATAATAAGTCGCGCATAGCAGCTCGCGCATCCATTTCAAGCTGCAGAGACCTCAGTTTACATCCAACTCTGGGAGTGTGAACATCGGCTATACATAGCCGTATTAAAGCAATATTTTGGGTCTGATCTATAAATAGTAATTTAAGTTTCTTTAAATTTCCTTAGACATAAATAAGTAATAAGTAATCTATAACATACTGTACAAACCATAAATGATATTTTACTGCTATTGCCTTACTTATTAACTTATTTCTTAAGTATAACATTGGAATATAAATCCTTCTCATGAAAGTGAAGTTTAAAATATACATATTTATATTTTTCACAAATATAAATTTTTATTTTAGAGCAAAGTTCTGTGCAGAGGCTTCTAATAGAGAAGATTTATTAGAAAAGCTGCTCAGGATTAGTAATAGTTCATACAAACTATGTCAAATACATTTTTAAAATTATATGTTTTCTAACGATTCGCGCAATAGATTACGCAAAGAGGCCGTTCCAACGTTTCCTGCACAAGACGGCTCATCTTTAAATTATGTAGATGATCATATTTCTTGTAGTCACTATAATGAGAGTAAGTCTCAAAACAAAATAATAAAAAATAATTTTTTTCTAAATTTACATTTTACTGCAGTTTTATCTCCAATCTAACAATTTTCACAGTTAAGTAAACATAATTTTTCTGTTCTGAAAAATACTTTCTTCTGGTTTATGTAGATGATTTAAGACAAAAAAAATCATAATAAATTATTTGTCCACTAAACTCCAAACGTCAAATTTTAAATTTAAAAAAATCCCAAAAAAATGTAATTATCACTAATAACAAAAAAATAAAGTAAATTAAATTAAAATGTTTTGTAGTGCAACAATATATATTTTAAACTCTTTTTTTAAAAGAGTCCAAAGAAGTAAATCGAATTTTCACACTGTATGTTAGTAGCAGTAAATGATAGTATATAATACATGTTGAATTACCCATTTATAACTGTATAATGAATTATTACATAATGTGGATAGATATAACGTAAACTTTCATGTTGAATAACTACGCTTTCACGCGCAAATAAAAAATTCTTATTCCGGTCCTGATCACCGATTCTGTAAATTCTATCGGATGCGCTATCGCACTCACATTATATCTCATATGCTGTGGTAGAGATCTTGGATTCGTACCCTCTGTTTACAAGTTCAGTAATTGCAATGTTTTAGCAACTAATTTATTAATTGTTATTTTAACAAGATTCCAAAAATTTTACTTGATATCACTCAAATGCGCTTGATGCCAGATGGGGTAACAGGTACCAGTACCAATTGGAAACTTTAAAAATTGTTATTATTAGGAAGATCCCGCTCCTGGTTCAATTTGTTAAACTTAATAAGAGTACATTAATCTTCTTCAATAGTCTTGAGATTTAAATAAGATACTAGATCTCAAAATAATTAGCACAAAAAATATAATTCTCTTGTAAAGGGTATACCTCCTTTAAAAGTAGTTTTCGACAAGTTTGTATAAAAACGTACCTTTATTATTTAAAGTATTACCCATCTTAACAATATCGACAGGCAATTTCGTACTCTCCTGCGCAAAATTATTTTTGGTTAATAATTAAGTTAGTACTACCTAGCAGGCAGTTTATTAACTGAGATAATAACATTCAAAAATATAAAAATACTTACTGGAGGGGCAGTTAATATAACAATAACTTGATTTAAATGTTTCAAATTAAGATTTTCATTTCCCTCTTCTGGATCGTCATTTAACACTTGAAAAGAGTTTTGTCTTGAATTAAACTTTTTCTTCAAAATCGACATTTCACTTTCAAGATCTACAGATACTCTTCTCAATGGACAGTCCATTAAGAATGCTTTTATTATTTTTAAATTGGAAATTCAGTGTTTTTTCTAAAATGCAAAACAAAATATGTATATTTCTATGGTGTCTTATTAATCTTGAGAATTATAATAATCATCAACAAATAAAATAAACTACATTGAAACCTTTTTTAATAAATTTAATTCTTTTAAAAAGAAAGTAAAATGTTCACAAGAAATTAAATTAGACAATACATATTACCTTACATGTTTTCTCCCTTATTTTCAATGACTTTATAGTTATTGTAATTAAAGCAATTGTTCGACATGAAAATTATATTAAAACCCTGGATATAATATTTTAATTTATAACAAAAAGAATGCAAAGAGATTTTACACAATTTAGAATTTATTTAAAATAAATTATAGGTCATATCTACTATATCTAAAATTAAGTGGTAGTAGATAAGGTAAGCTATAATGCGTGTACTCACCAAGAGGCAAATATGTCTATTATACTAAAGGCAATAATTGTCAGGCATCGATTAAGCTTTTAGCGCATGCTTATTGTAGTTTTCTTAATATTATTTTTACGATCATATACAGTCTACGGATACTGTACAGGGAAGTAAAACTTATTGATTTCTTATTTTTTTGAGAAAAGTAAATCTTCAATTTTGATTGACAAATACAGAACGAAATGGTTTTATATTTAAATAAAAAAAATGTTACATTAAAAATTTTAATTTGTTACTGTATTAGAAAGGTATTTTAAGCTAATATAAATCAAATCGCCTACAATTCATATCAATGAAATCATATGTATGCTCTCTGATACCAAACATCTAGATATGCTAATGAGCAATTCCACAGACAAAGCTCTATTCAATAATTATCTAAAGAATTTAATCTATCTAAATTTACTAACTTGGTTTAATTAAAGCATAGATAGAGATCTGACCTATTTCTGCATTTTTAGGATTGCTTCTTCAGGTGGCCTCCTTTAAGTTGAGTCAAATATCTAACTATAAAAATTATTATATAAATTAATTATTTGAAATTAAATATCGATAATGTCAAAAGTGATTTTAGCGTGTCAATGAATTTTAAATTAAATATGACAAACACCTACTTAAATAATGTTTACTCTTTATGTAATATTTTTTTTTATATATATATTTTTAGGTATTAATAATATTGTGTGAAATTATCTACTCTGTGGACTAAAGTCCCAACCAGCGTTGAATTACACCCACAATATCTACCCATATATTCTTTATTATTAGCATTTGTAACATTTTTTACTGTATTAGAAAGGTATTTGAAGCTAATATCAATCAAATCTCCTATAATTCATATCAACGCTGGTTGGGGCTTTAGTCCACAGAGTAGTTAGTTTTACACAATATTATTAATACCTAAAAATATATAAAAAACTATTACATACAGGGTAAACATTATTTAAGTAGGTGTTTATCATATTTAATTTAAAATTCATTGACAGGCTAAAATCACTTTTGACATTGTCGATATTTAATTTCAAATAATTTTAATTTATGTAATATTTTTTATATATATTTGACTCAACTTAAAAGGCCACCTGAAGAAGCAATCCTAAATATGCAGAAATAGGTCAGATCTCATCTATTGTGGTCGAATTTTCGAGTTCCCACTGTTTCAAAAGTGAAGTTAGATATTTATAGTGTTTTCATTAAACCAGGTTAGTAAATTTAGCTAGATTAATTTCTTTAGATAATTATTGAATAGAGCTTTGTCTGTGGAATTGTTCATTAACATACCTAGATGTTTGGTATCAGAGAGCAAATATATGACTTCATTGATAGGAATTGTAGGAGGTTTGATTTATATTAGCTTAAAATACGTTTCTAATAGAGTAAAAAATGTTACAAAAGCTAATAATAAAGAATATATGGGTAGATATTGTGGGTGTAATTCAACTCTAGTTGGGGCTTTAGTCCACAGAGTAGTTAGTTTCACACAATATTATTAATACCTAAAAATATATATAAAAAAAATAATATGATTAAAAAGTACCAATTTGAAATTCGACCTTTACATTAATAACTTTATATTTATTATTTATAATAAAAAACAAAAGTAAAATAAAATATTCTATTATATCATCCCCTTCACACAAATCAAATTATCTGACAGTTTTGTATCGCTTCTAGTGAAATGCTTGCAATACAATTTCTAATTTTCTTCAACGCTCATATTTTACAATCAATTTATTGCCAAAAATGTGATGCAATTACGAAAAAGAGTTGAATGAGACGAGCAATAAAATTTATAAAGGAAATTTTGACAGAAGTATCATTAGGTAAATGAATACAAATTCTTTGTTACCATGATGGAATAGAATCGAATATAATAAAATCGAATTAAATTTGTAATCGGTTACATCATACTTGTGGCAATAAATATACAGGTTGGAAAAGTTCACGTCCCATTGCTTTTTACATAAGGAAAAAAGTAAAGCAATAGACATGTTTAATAGACAATGCTTCGCGATTTAAATAATACCCTTACTAGTACTTATTAGTTGATCAACCGAATTCGCACATGATAAAATAAGGTCCCAGGAAGTGCTGCTCTCTGATGGTGAGAAGCTTAATGCAATAATAATAGCAGAATAGCGCGGAATAGCAGAAAAGCAGATGAGAATCAGTAATCTGTACCATTTACTACTAAACTGCGTTGCCAAATTTAATACATTTTTATTCGTAATATACGGTTGCTAAGTCAGTTATTTCATAATGATATTTTAGTGTAATTTTTACAAGCATTTAACAATGCTTTTAATGCAGCAATAAGTTTTATGTAAATTCAACATAGGTATAAATTCAATGTTGGATATCCTAATAATTATTTTTAAAATTGAAAAAGAACAAGATGTTGATACTTGAACCGTTATTTATGTGTAAATGTAAAAACATTTTCAAGGACGAGTTTAAATTTTACAAAGAATAAATATTTTCTTTATTTCGACAAATAACCAATGACTCGATGTACACTGGAATATTTTCAGTGCTGTTATTTTGTCTTACTATAGAAAATATAAAATAATGCGGCAAATTGTTAAATAGGTACCAAGTATTTATGATACTAGTTCGCAAAACATTCATTGGCAGGCAACTGACAAGTCTACATTTCACAAAACAGTATACCTATAATATTCTCTTTATTTTGACAAATAATCAGTGATTAAATTATGTTCGAGTATTTTTCAATAATACTTTATATTGTGAGATTGAAAATAAAAACATAATGCGGTAACATATTCATAACCCTGACAATTATTTTCAATGTTTTGAGAAATAAAATTTGTTCTTAAAATGTTACATTTTCGGATTAGATCACAAAATAATCACAGAACCGTATTATTTTATACTCTTTCCGTTGAAAATAATAATTGCAAACGTAAAAACGTAAAATTACATATTATTATTTTTAAAATATTTCTCGAAAGTAGCAAAAAGGAATTAAAAAAAATCAGTTCATAAGTTGCTGAATTTCCTACAATAATTATTATTGTATTTCGAAATATACATGTTAATAAAAAAAACTTCTTATATAAGGTTGAAAATTGTGTCAGAGCCGTAATCTTACTGGCGTCTGTGGCAAATTACGACTTCGGGTCCGTCCTCAACGAAACTGAAAAATTTTATTGGGTATACAAATATTATAGATAATTAGTTTAATAAAAAATATACATAACATAAATAATAATAATAAAATAACTAAAAATATATTATCTCAACACCAAACAGGAAACAACATTTGATCTAAATCACATAATATAAAAAAATTTGTAATATACGTATATACGTATATTACAAGTGGGTGTCCCCTGACAAGTCGATTGTTACTGGAAGAGAGGCTTCTTTTTGCATAAACTTTCTGGTGTACATCGTACTCTTAATTTTAAATGGTAATAATGCCTATTTCATTAAATTTTAAGCTTCTTGTTCAATTAACTTGATCTGCGAACTTCACAACACACAGCGGTTAACGGCGAGCGTGCAGCCGATCTGGCTCAATCCGGTATTAAATTTTTCTGTTTAAGAAAAAATTGAACAAAGAAAAATGAGTTAACTTTTCATAATATAAAATAATGCGGCAAATTGTTAAAATTCTGTTAAATCTGTTAAAATTAAGCATCCGGTGATGAAAACATTCTTAGAGAGTTAGAGAGCATTTACATCAAACTTTTCCACATAGATGGGTAGGAAGGGCCGGATCTGTTTTATGGCCTCCAAGATCGCCTGATCTGAACCCTCTAGATTTCTTTGTTTGGAGATATTTGAAGACATTAGTGTATGGTACTCCTGTAAATAGCCTCGAAGAGCTGCAGTTACGGATTAATCAAAAGTCTCAAGGAATCCAAACCAAGAAGGGTGTTTTCGAAAGAGTTCGAATATCGTTGAGACGAAGATGTCGTGCCGGCTTGGAAATGGACGGAGGGCACTTTAAACATCTTCTGTAACTTTGTTTTTTATTTGTTAAAAGCTTCCTTTGTCGGTTTATTCCTAATAAAAATGTTTGAAAAACAAATAGTGGTCCATATCTCCGCAACCGTTACTTTGCGAATCCTTGTTTATTAAGACTTTTCTGCTTATTTTGCTTCATACTATTACCTCCTGAAATATTTTACACTCTTTTTTTAACACCCTGTATTTGAAATAAATTAGCCTAAAGGAATATAATACAGATAAATGACAAAATATATTGTATAAATTTTGCAAAACTGGCAATTCTGCATTTTGTTTTTCTTTTCCCTTACAGTTTTTGATAATCATTAATTTTAACATAAAATATCTGCGTTATGTACATTTTTCGTTGCAAATAAACTATTCGGGTAATTTCTTTTGTAATTCCACTGTTATGTTACAGCAGGATTAAAGATCGCAGAATGTGGTTTCTCTGTCACTTAGGTGTGACCTACATTTCGACAATATTATTAGGTCTGTTCAAGCAAACTGTCAGAAATATTCGACAAGTAAGATATGTATTTGTTTTCAGTAAACATCGTTCAGGAAGTAGTTGGACGAGCGTTTTTGATAGTTTGGAACGAGTCCGAATTCTTAACATGAACAGACCTTTTATTTGAAGTAATATGCAGAAAACTTTCTTAATGCATCCTATACAATTTGCACCTTCCGTTTGACTAAAATATTTTGTTGTGAACACTTTTTTAAATGAACGACAAAGTTGTATTTTTTTCATTCTCTATTGGTCTATATGGTCTATTTTCACGCCTACTATACCCTGTTGCTGTAAGGCCCATTAGTTATGGGACACCCTGTATAAAGTTATTTAAAATATTTAAGTGAAATAAAATATATATCCCAAAATTAGCGTACCAAACATCAACAACATAATCTATGTTCTAAAATAGGAAGAAAAGTTTTAATAAACATCATAGAATGTCCTAAGGGATGTATATGCCTTTAAGGGCGCCGTATTCCTGAAATAGTGTTTTTGATTAATACAAGTAGTTTTTAGACATTTAAGAACTGAATAATATAGAGTTTAGCAAATAACAGCAATGTTATCTCACGTCACCTGCGAATATTCAAAGGTATTGAACTAACACGAATGTAGGTATAACGGTTGAAAGCGGTATAATCAACAAATTTCTAGGTACAGAAATCTTTCAAGACATATTTTTTAAATTCAAATAGATGTAAACGTGGTTACATGGTTCTGTATATAAGATAGTTCACTTTTGTTTATAAGTATGTAAAAATAATTGTTAAAATATGGGGTTAGAATAGCAAAATAATGTGTGTCATACAAATGCATTTTAAAAGTTATTATATTATTTGAGAATTTAAATAATTTTATTTTCGATATTACTTTTGCTTAATATGTTAAATTGTTCTGTATCTAGAAAACACCACAAATTTGGTCATTTTACTGCGAGCAACCTTAAAGGAAAGGTTTTTTCAAATATCTTTGGGACGGTTTAAAATAATTTGATAAAATTTGAAAATATTACGGCGAGAAATACGGCGATCTTAAGAGATCATAACTTCCATAGGCAGTACGTTTTATGATTCATTTATTAAAACTTTTCTTCCAATTTTTGAGGATAGATTCTGCTGTTGACGTTTGGCAGGCTAATTTTGGAATACTTGTATATCCAATAAAACGAAAAATACAAAAATAACGTTGCAAGAAATAAAACATTAAATTGATATACAAATATACTTATAATAATAATAATAATAATAATAATATCTCTACCCCTCATTCTAATCACAGGGATTAGCCCAGAAGTCGGAGACTTGTGCGGGAGAGGGGGCGGCATATTATTATTAAACAGGCCGCATTTACCCAGGAATGACTTACGTTGGTAGGCCCTAACCACTATTCAGTGCAGGAATGAGGGAAACCTGGAAAACGTCATTAATTAGGGGGGTAGTCAAATATCAACCGGCATCAATCTCTCACATTGACCCAAGCCAACATTCTTCCACCCTACCATATCCGCAGAGAGGGCGCCAAACCTCTCCACGAATATAGCTTATATACGGTCTACCGGCAGCTGGGCTCGAACCAACACCGATCTAGTCACCTCGATTCAAGTACTGACGCCTTAAACCGCGCGATCACTGACCGACCCTTATACAACATAATATAAGGTTTTAAATTAAAAAAAGCAATTCGAGTAGACGAGTACGGTAAATTACTACGCTAGACCAGACAAATAAACAGTTATTTTTTTAACCCCTGATATCCAAGGATATAATCTGTAACACTGTGCTTTGCTTATGCGGTCGCAAATCGTGTACTTTGCCGTTGTAAGTCACCTACAGCGGGCCATAGAAATGATAATTTTATAAATGTTTACCCAGCTATTATTTAGGGTCGCGTAAGTCTTTTGTATTATGTTCTGCCGGTCAGGTAGTTAAGTCAATCCGATGCTATTTTTTTGGCTACTAATAAAATACAATACAATATTTTGGGCACACAATGTCCTTGCCACTGAAATTCGATTTGGGTACCACTTAGTTATTTTTAATCTAATATAAATTTTGTACTTTGTGTTTTAGTCTAAAATACATGATTTATATTTACTGCAAAATTTATCAAAATCAGTAATAATAATTTTAAAACGTAGGGCGCAGAACGCCTTTTCACAGTAACAGTACTTATTTCGTTGAGCGCGACTACGATTTGTTCTGAGAAACCGGCACCAGTAAAAATCCGATGCAAGCTAAATCATCAGTCAAGACAAGGGCGAAACGCATAGTTGACTAGAATTCGCGGGTGCCGAAAGCTGCTTCACCTGTTTAAATAAAGCTTTTATGTGTCAGTATTGTTTTTTATGTACCTATGTATTCGATTATAAATATGAAAATTTGTCGAAATATATTTAATTTATGGTTTGTGTCGGAAATACCATTTTCTAGATGAAATGAGAACACTTTTTAAATTCAATGAGACCTGTGCTTCCACTTGAAATTGACAAAAAAGGACAATGAAAAACAAAATGTGCGAAAGTATTGAAAGGAACGGCATTTACAATATAGCTCAACCTTAGTTTTTAACGCGCAAATTCTGACAAACATTTTTTGTGACGTCATTATTGTCGCGAACATGATGTCCACTTCCTTTTTTTTTCTTACAATGGCAACTCCATGTTTTGATAGCGCCATTTGAACTGTTATTCTTTATACAAAATGATGAGTTTGCTGATGAGTTATGTATACATAACAAGAATTTTGAGAATAACATTGTTTTCTATTATTCACCTTAGCAATATAAATTTAACGAAAATGTTATAAACAAATTAATTATTCAAAGTCGAATCCAAGTTTGTCTGTTACCCTGCTCATGTAATGCGATATTCAAATTCTTTTATGGCACTATATATTATCGTGTATTCGTGACAATTTTTTTTGCTTAAAAAGAATGAAAACTTATTTGCGTAATTTAATTGAACTTATAAGTACAGAACCATTATAAGTTTGCAACTTTAAAAAATAGAAGAATAGATCTTATATTTAAAAAGTAAATGGGTGAATTAAATTGCTACATTATTTACTATAATATAACAAATTTCCCACAAAGTATTTGTTATCCTTCTGCTTCACTATTACCGCCACTGATTTTTATTACTTTTAATATCAGAAGCTAAAAATATATGTCGCTCTCATTTTCACACGTATTCTTTTGTATTTGAATTGCTTTTTACATACATGTGAAGTATCCACACAAAACTTTTTAGAGAGTACCTTTAATTAAAAATATATTTCCACGAAGAGAAAAATTAGGTTTGCCTGCAGAATGTGTTAAAAAATAAATTATATATTAACTCTACTGCAGAGTGATTAATTTTACTGTAGGGAAGAAAACGATTTGACAACGCAGCGACATAGAAACAACGTCAAGAAAAGCGCCACTTAGTATGTAAAAGCCAAACTTTGTGTGCGGTATCTGCAATTTAATAAAAAATTAACGAGGATTTTACAGGAGCGTTGCCATCTAGCGGAGAAATCCAAAAGTTCGATAGGTTGTCTAACTAGTAAGTACATTAACAAGGATAATACTGTTCATTTATAGTGGCAGGATCTCAAATTCTTATTTTATAAAATGAAATCTTACGATACTTGGCAGGTAGAAAAAGAGCATTGCAGGGAAACTTTAGGCGGGAAGTAGATATTGGATCGATTTATTAGAACCGTATCTTCTTCAAATATAAGAACACAATTCTTGAATAATAATGACATTTCAGTATATTTATGGTAGTAGATTTTTAATGAATTATTAATAAATAGTAAAGTGATTAACGTACCTCATATGACACAAGTTCCTTGGACATCCGTTTACTGTCAATGTCCAAGCATTCATGGATATATTTTAAAAGGTAAAAAGTGAAGGCCTGTAAAGTGTGACCATAAGTGGTTTACTTTATGTTCGCAAAATACAGGGTGATTTTGAAAATGGAATATTAATTTTAACCGATGACAGTAGGCATTAAAATAGATTTATTTAATAATGAATGATAATTTTACATATTGCCCTAATAAATGTATTTTAATAACCGATATAACTGAGTTTAAAGTTATTGTAAATTTTGCCGTAACTAACCGAACGGCGATCTCATGAATGTTGGCCGATACGTCACTGATAAGATGGCTCGCAGTTGTTGTTGAATGTCTTTTTTTTTGGGTAATCTTACTAAGCTTAAATATCCATTCCAAGTGAACCAACCTATTATACGTGTTAGAAAAGACTCGTTTATGGTTAAAATTTTGGTGATTTGTACGTTGTGTCATTTTGTGTAAAACGTAATTTTCAGACACAGAAATATAGCAATGGCAATGGCCAAAGTGTATTAATAATGACCTGTGGATATGTTGGCATGTTATTTGTGTGCGCAGAGTGTAATCAAAATCGGCGGGCACTGCTGAACGAAATACACAGAAATGCTATATGACATCTCTCTGCGCGACGTTGTTTATTTACACAACGAACCCGGGATACTAATAAATTGTGAAACTCGGATGTACGTCAATATTCTTGGCAGGAGAAATAATCTCGGATGTGCGGGGTCGAGAGGGACTATATATCTTTATCCACATCATCGCTGTAGGCCTGGACGTCTTGTAGAGGTGGGCTCCTTTCTCCGGTCAGCCTCGACCGCAATTGCGGCCGATGCCGGCGGCTGGGGGAATCTCCTCCTGTCCTGGCAAGCCCCGTCGGCGAGGGCATATCGTCTGACGCTCTACGGTCTTCTTTTCTTTCATCGCCGACTAGTATAACCCCCGGGGGTGGTCATATTTGGCAGCGGCGCGAACGCCTGACAAAGAACCTAAAAGGCCCTGTCGTCCAGCGTCGCGGAAAGAATAGGATAGGGGAGCTCGTCTAGGCGGACTCCGGGGTAGGATAGGGAAGTCAGTGTCTCTTCGTAGTCCTATTCTTGATCCTGGCGCTTCTGAAACAAAAGAATGTCTAACTTACCCCGCGCCCAGGAGTTGAAACCTCGGCCGCCTGTACCTGGCGGCCTCATCGGGTCGGTAGTCCACCGCCGCCTGGATCAGCTGGTTGCTGTGGACTTCTGCACGTGCGAAGGATGCCTCCGTTCGCGCTTTCATCGCTTCCAGGGCTGGCGTGAATTTCAGATCCCAGGGTGAATGTCGAACGACCGGAGGGGCCCCCGTCGCGCAACGCAGTGCGACATTTTCGTCGGCCTGCACTCTGTTTCGGTGCGTAGCCCCACGCCGCTCCGGCATACGTCAACAGAGGCTGTAAGACAGTTTTGAATAACCTTACCTTGTTACCTTGGAAGTCGGCTATCTCTATTGAGCAACGGGTAGAGTTTCGCCCTCATTAACTTACCTTTGTGAATCACTTCGTTGACGTGCGGCTTCCAAGTCAGCGTCCTATCTAGGATCACATCTAGATATTTCGCTGTGGTCGCCCACTTTACGTCTTCTCTGTTGAACTGTATCTATGGGAAAATAACATACCTGTACTTTTATCCGGGTTGATAGCTACGTTCCATCGGTTGCACTAGTCCTCCAGTCTGCTGACTGCTCTCTGGAGGTACCTCGTCGTTGTCTCGGGGTTCAGAGAACGGCCGCGATGGCGGTGTTATCGGCGTAGAGGCATATAGGCGTGTGCTCCGTTTTGAGCAAGTCCGCGGTGAAAATGTTGAACAGGCGCGGTGACAGAACGGAGCCTTGGGGGACGCATGCTTCAATAGGTCGATGGGTGGACAATGCCTAGTCCATCTTCGCTCGCAACTCTGTCTCGTAGGAAGGACACCACCAGCTTGACGAAGTCGAAAATTTTAATTAGAAGCCAATCGTGCCAGACCCTGTCGAAAGCCTTAGCGATGTCCAAGAAGACTGCTCGTATAGATTCTCTGGCATTGAAACCTTTTACTAACCTGAGAATCTGCTGCTCCGTCGAGTGGCTGTGGCGGTATGCGGATGAACTGCTCGTCCGGAAGGACTTGCAGTTCTACCGTGGTCTCGTACAGTCTGGCCAGGATTAATCTCTTAGCTACTTTACTCATCATGGGCAGGAGACTGATGGGTCTGTAACTAGAAGGGAATGTTAAGTTCTTACCTAGCGTAGGGAAACCACATATAACACTCGCGGAAGCCTACGAACTAACATATATATATATATATATATATATATATATATATATATATATATATATATATATATATATATATATATATAATATATATTCCTGACACTTACGCTCTACGTGGTGCTTTGCCGAAAGTTCTTCGACACACATTTTTTTCTATATATTATCTATATCTATAACCTATATATATAGTTTTATCCAACATACTTTGTGACATCATTTCATAAGAATTTCCCTTCTATTTGACATCCTCTGACGTTGTGTCATCCGAAATCGGATGTCACAAGAACTTTCATCGTAAACTTGCTTATACTGACCCCTACATTGTTTTAAAGAAGTTATAGGAGGATGCCAAAAAATCATATGTGTAAGTTTTAACGTTTTTTGTACTTCCGCAATATATTACACAGAGGGCAGCACGCAGAAGCTGTTGCTGTATATTTATTATACCGCACAATATATGATGTGGTTTTTGTGACATTCTGCAATATACGTAACTTACGCTTTCTATCGCGCTTGTGACATCCACATCCTTTTCGTAGTGCACTGCGATTTGACAACGCTGGAGACACTATATATTTAAAATAGTAAGAACATATTTAATGAGTTCCAATGTTATGTTTCTTTTTAATTATTTTCAGTATTAATTTACTCAAAATACCAACTGTATAGTTTAAAATTTTTTTGTTCAATTGTACATTAAGGTTATATTACAAGTAATTTGTGATATATTTCCTTAATATGCCATATTCTGAAAACACTTTTCGATCTACAGGGTGTTATAAGTTTTAATAAAAAGCAAATTTATTAATATTGCTGAAACCGCTCGAAATATTTTAATGAAATTATGCAGGCTGTGACAGTTAACGACAATACATGTTTTGCAATAAAAATATTGTTTTCAGTTTCACCAGTCGCATACGCACGGCGTATTCCTTGCAGGGACGTCTCTGAATATTAAAAAAAATGATTCGTCACTGATTTTTCTTATAATAAAATTATTTTCGAATTTCTTATTCAATTTGGAACTTACGACTCACCATTTTCGAGTAAAAAAATTAAATTTGATTTATTGCATGGAAGTCCTGTTTCAATGATTTGAAAAATATCAGAAATTATGCACTTAGTTTTTTGTACCAGATTTGTTACAAAAAATTATTACTACTCGCAGTAAACATCATTTCTGCTATTTTTAAAATTATTGAAACCGGATTATAAATTGATTATACTTTTTTCCTAGAAAATGGTGTAAGAGAAAAGTCGAGAGACCTTTTCACTTCTAATTAAACAATGAATTAAAAACTAATTTTTATTTTAATAAAACTCGGTGTTGGGTCATTTTTTTCTTTACAAATATCCAGCTGCGGCGTCCGGTGAGAGTTCTGGTATGTCATATCTCAATAACCAGACATGGAACTCAAACAAACATTAGGATATATGTACTGTGGCCATATAGACAACTTTTTTAGAAAGATAACCTTTTTACAATTTTTTTATTAAAGACTTATTGGTTCGTTAATTAAAACATTAAAAAATAAGTATTTCAGTAAAATTAAAGCGTCGATTTCGAAATTCCTAGGTGAGGCAGCAAACTTTTTTAACTTTTTTGCAAACTGCAAAAAGGTTCTCCTTCTAAAAAAGTTGTCTATATGGCCACAGTACATACAGGGTATCTACTATTATTTGTGTACAAATCCATAAAAACTACATTCTTAAAGATAATCAAAAAAATTATTATGTTTTAAATGACATCGAAAACCCCTTTCTCTGACCCTACCACGACATTTAAGATGGCGATCCAAAACCTGTTACGATTTTTTGTATACCCCGAAATTTAATAAAAACGTTAAGCGATTTTTTAAATTCAAAATCTGATAAGGTTGTGATAACCAGGACCTCTCAAAACCCCTATGTGTGAAATTTGAACAAAAACTATACCGAGTGTTTTCTTCTACACGTTATTAAAGTTTTATTTTTGTAAAAATTCATAAAGACTTTATTTTTCAAAATAACGCAACAAATATTTTTTTATTTAAAATAAATGTTATCGAAAACCGCTACTTCTAATTCTACCACGGCGTTTAACATGGCGATCCAAGGCCTGCTATGATTAATTTTATACCCCTCGTATTCAATAAAAACGTTTAACTATATTTTATTTAAAATCTAATAAGGAGTCAGGGTCTCCCAAAACCCCTATGTGTAAAATTGAAATAAAAACTATACAGAGTGTTTTGTTTTACACGTTCTCAAAGTTTTATGTGTGTAGAAATTCGTAAAATGATTCTTCAAGATAATCCAACATTTTTTATAAATTTTAAATGGCATTGAAAACCGCTAATTCTGATCTTACTATGACGACCCAAGGCCTGCTATAATTTCTTATACCCCCGAAATTTAATAGACACGTTTAGCGAATTTTTACAATCTGATAAGGTGGGGTTAATCACAAACTCCCTCAAAACAAAATACTGAATTTGAAAGGCACTAGAAGAATCAAGTGTGAGCCAAGGAATTATGCCAAAACAGTATTAATGAAAATTGAATTAATGTGGTCTACTATGAAAAAATAAATCACATAGACGACACTGTGTCGAAGCTAAAATGAAATTAAATAAAAAATGAAACATTTATTAACTAATATAATAAATAAATACAAACCAGATTTTTTATTTATTGGACCTTTTTCTACCACAGTGGCCTCTAAAAGAATACATTTTTAAATACGCTTATTCCTATTGTGCTGTACAACTTTCTTTAACTGAGCTGCACTGATAAACTGACACACTTTAGTAATTCTTATGCGTAATCGTCGATATTCAATGGTCGATATCGGTATACTTTATTTTTTATTGTACCCCCAAAAATAAAAATCAATTTTGATTCATACTTTTTGACTTATTTCCATGATCACTCTTGATTTGTCTAGCGTCTTTCAAATTCAGTATTTTGTTTTGAAGGGGGGTTGTGATCAACCCCATCTGATCAGATTGTAAATCACAAATTCGCTAAACGTTTATATTAAATTTCGGTGATATAAGAAATTATAGCATACCTTGGGTCGTCATAGTAGGATCAGAACAGGCGGTTTTCGATGCTATTTAAAACATAAAAATAATTGTTGCGTTATTTTGGAAAATAAAGTTTTTACAAATTTTGAAATAAAACTTTGAGAACGTGTAGAAGAAGACACTGTATAGATTTTCTTAAAATTTCACATATAGGGGTTTTAAGTGGTCCTGAATAACACCACCCTATCAGATTTTAAATAAAATAATCGCTAAACGTTTTTATTGAATTTCGGAGGTATAAAATAAATCATAGCAAGTCTTGGATCGCCGTCTTAAATGTCATGGTAGGGCCAGAGGAAGCGGTTTTCGATGTCATTTGAATCAAAAAAATATTTGTAGCGATATTTTAAAACATAAAGTTTTACGAACTTATATAAAAATAAAACTTTAAGAACATATAGAAGAAAACAATCTGTATAGTTTTTGTTCAAATGTCACATAGGGGTTTTGAGGGGTCCTGATGACGTTTCAAGGGCAATGAATCGTATCTAAAGATGCACAAAAAAATCACCCAGTAGGTGGAAATTCTTATTAGCATAGTATTAAAATATAATGCTGAAATTGAATAATTTCCTCTAACTTTTTGGGGTAAAATGTGCTAGAGAACATGAAAAACCATGAAATGTACCTTATCACTGTGTTGCAGATACCGTGAAAAATACTTAATAATTTATATCAATTCAAGTGTTACTAGTTTTTTTTAAAGAATTCGGCGAGATGTGACAATGTTCATAATGTCCTAAACATTTTTTTCAATTTGCAGTAGATCTGTAAAATTCAAGATATTTTATAATAAAATATAACAGTTAAAAATGATGCCTTTTTTCTTATTCTAAATGACTTGTCAGCCTGGAAACTGTTATACAACCTGGAGAAAACTTTTATAATTGACATAGTGAAGAGATATTCTTTCTAACTTAGATTTTTTTTTAGACTGTCTATGCAATTCGCTGGAAGTTAGCGTATAAAAACGGCCCCCTTAAATAAAAAATCGCTAAACGTTTTTATTAAATTTCGGAGTATAAAAAAATCATAGCAGGTTTTGGATCGTCATCTTAAATGCAGTGGTAGAGTCAGAGGAAGCGGTTTTCCATGTCATTTAAAATAAAAAAAAATGTTTTGATTATCTTGAAGAATAAAGTTTTTACGGATTTTTACACAATAAAAGTAGACACCCTGTATATCCTAAAGTTTGGTTTGGATCCCATGTCTGGTTATTGACATATGACGTACCTAAAATCCCACCGGCCGCTCACCTGATATGCAGAGACGTGCCTGTGCGTACGTGTTTCGATGAAACTAAAAACAATATTTTATTTACAATTATTAATTGAATCAGTTTTTTGCTTGACAGTGACGACGAAAAGCGGAAGTTTATTCACATGAGTGTCACTTTATTGCTTGATGAGTGATATCAAACGCTCGTTGTCAATAGCAACAAAGTATTTGTTGTAATTAATGTTCTCGTAAATAAAGTTAATAATTGAACAGTTGTATTTTATTGAGTGATTGTAGATAAAACATTGTATACATTACGAGCAAAAACTGACTTTACTGCTCTAGCGTGATTACTGTCACTCTTGAGCAATAATGTATCACTTTTCGCTCTTAATACATAAATAACTATTTATTGTAAAATATGTATTATTGTTAACATAAAAACCTGTAAAGTTTCATTTTGTACGGTTTCCACAATATCAATAAATTGAATTTTTTTTTATAAAATTTTAACACCCTGTATATAGGAAATTGTCTACACATTACTCATTACTTGTGTTAGAAACTTCTGCAACGAATGCATCGGCTCACTAAACACTCTGTATATTGTAAATAAATGTTAGTAAAAAGTAAGAAAAAATATATATTCATTTTATTTTATCTTACCTTTTAAGAAGATAAATATCTTGATCTTTCATCTTCTATCTTTGACGAAGCCAATAGTAGTATATTAAAATTGGCAACTATGGAAGGATGCTTCAAAGTAAGAAATATTTTTTTGAATGTCATAAAAACATTTGAGTATAAACTATATATTCAATATACCCTGGAGTTCACAAAGATAGGATTTTTTAATTTATTATTTCGTGTATTGTTGATATTTTTTTATAGAAGGAGCATCTGTTTTTCATTTTTAATAATGCATATTTTTAATTTCCTTATATACACAGTAATTAATAGGGATGTCACATAGACGAAATTTTTGCTGGATGTCACAAGATACGTTAGTCGACTATATATATATATATATAGTAACAATAACAATATCTCTACTCCTTATTCTAATCACGAGGATTAGCCCAGAAGTCGAAGATTTGTGCAGGAGAGGGGGCGGCATATTATTATTAGGCAGGCTGCATTTGCGCCCAGAAACGACTTACGTTGGTAGGCCCTAGCCACCATGCAGTGCAGGAATGAGGGAAACCTGGAAAACCTCATTAATTAGGGGGGTAGTGAAATGTCAACCGGTATCAATCTCTGACATTGACCCAAACCAACATTCTTCCATCCTACCATATCCGCAGAGAGGGTGTCAGTGTCTCCACGAATTGCAACTGTGATAGACACAAAATTTTCAGATCATGCCGGTATTCATTTTAATTTTTCTCGCTTCTGCATCAGAAATAATGCTATACATAGTTGAGGAAGTTAACTGGAATTTTGTCAGTGATACATGTATTGATATAGATACAAAGGTTGAGTTGTTTCTTAAGGTGTTACTCGATGCAATTGAGATTTGTTTTCCAATGAAAACTAAAATGCAATGTAATTTTTTTAAATCTTACGATACTTTTTGGTTTACTCATGAGCTTGTCGCTATGAGAGAAAGAGTAAACTTCTTAAGAGAATTTCATTGTCAACATCCAACACCCATATCCAGAGAAACCTTGAACTCGTATCGTAATAAATATCGTCTTGAATTATCTAAAGCTAAAGAAAGGGCTAATGATAACTATACAGGGTGTCCCGAAATTAATGGGACACAGAGAAAGAGTAGATTCCTTACATCAAAATAACGTGATTAAGCCAAACTTACCTTCGTCCATTTGTAACTAATAAAAAAGTTACAGGGTGTTAAAGTTCAAATTTTGACTTAACCACGTAGTACGCCACTGTTGTACCCGTCATGCGCACAATGTTTATAGCACTGCTCACCTGCAATTCACTCTTGCCTCCTTCCGCCAACAACTTTCATTTTTATTTAAAAATAGGTATATTTGTACAAATAGATACTATTTGTTTTGTGTGTGATACTATTTGAATCGCAATAATTGGATTAATTTTTTTTATTAATTTTATTACTTTTTGGGGGGGAGGGAAGTGATATCTTCAGATTGGACGCTTCATATAATTACGATTGAACTTCACAGGTAAGTTCCTTTGATCGTTCAATTATATTTCAGCGTCCAATTCTCTATATCACTTAACCACGTAGATATTTAAAGACATATTGCGATTCGAATAGCCTAGTTTGTGCAACCTAAGAAAAACATGATATATCTAATTGATACCAATCGCAAATGCCAGTGTGCATTTGGCGAATTTGAATGATCACACGGTTGACAACTAGGTATCTACCTACCAAAATTGTTTTTGAAAATTCAGCTTTTCATGATTTACCTATTATAGAACTTTGTGAATGGCGTTTGATATATAATGGTTATGCCCTGATCCTAGTCTTAGCTAGGTTTCTTTGATTAAACAGCAAACACCGGCCATGAAGGAATCGGTGGAACAGATATCAATGTCCTGCAGGGGAACAGATTCTCCCTATTAGGCAAGGTGGACAAATTTATCACCCGATACGGTTATTAGCTTTATAAAGCGGTTAAACCTGCTGAATGAACTATTTTAGGTATGAGTCACCATAGATCTTTTAGTCGCAGTGGAGCAAGTGAGCGGGCATAGCCGGCCCTATGCCCACTCACTTTGAACATAACCATAACATGGATCGAATGTGGCTTTAATATTTCAGTGTTTATTTCTGTTATTCATCATCTTCTTAACCTATCTACTTACTTACTATTTCACTCCATGAAGTCGTTTGTGGATATTGAATAAGAAATCTACCTCATCTTGGCGTAGACTCTTTGTCATTTTTATATATTGTTTCAATATAAAGGATTTTTAATATGAAAAGGTATTTGTGCTGCAAAGTTGAACCCTGCTTTTTTATGTTTTAATTTTGTTTATTTTCAATATTTTCTAAATGCATTTATCGAGTCCGGAACTTTCCTCCTGAAATATATTTCTTGCATTTAGCATTAGCTCGCTATTGTTTAGGAGTTTACCCGCAGCACTTAGGTCTGAAGACCCACTGTGCATGCCGCTGGCTGTACAGTTCTAAACAGGTCCGCACTGCTTACAAGGACTAAGCACTAGTCACAGTTCCAGAGGATGTGTTCCGATTCATCAAATGCATTGTCTCTAAGCCTACACCAGTAATATTACTTAAATCAACCTAAAAAGATGCTTACTGAGATGTCCGTGGCCCGTTAGAAGACCCGTGATAATCCAAATGTTTCTTCTAAGCATTAGTTTAGGAAACGAATAAACCAATATTTTGCTTGTCAAATTTTTTCTACATTATTTAAAACCATTTCGTAGACAAATGCCCCTTTATCATTTTAAGTCTTTTATAGGTAACACTTCTTCCAAGATCCCGATTCAAAGTAGCTGGAAAATATATCCACGTGTTATAACTTCCCTATGTTGAGATAAAGTTAACACTTTCTCTCGCTCTAAGGATTTAGTATATTTGCCTGCCATATTTGCTTTACTATCGGACAGATATTTATGTCCCGCTGATTTCGCGGAGGATTTTATTTATTTATTATTATTTTTTTTTTGATTCCGCTAAATTTAAATCTGATTTAAATCTATTCATGTTTCGAAACTATTTAGAAATTCAAAAATGTTTACACTTTTCTCTGGGGAGATATAAAGTCAATTTTGAAGTGTCAAAATTCAAAACCCAGAAACTTCTAGATTCTCGAAGAAATTAAAAATACTCTTCTCATGATTTCTGACAAAACCCAGAAACTCGAAAAAATTTAGATATAACGTAGGCTCGTTACGTTACGTTTTTCAGATTTAATGTAAATCGTTTCTTAGCGCGAAAAAAACAATTTTAACACCATTTAATTTGTACATGTTGCGTACTTTTCAATTGCTCCTAGTCCGAGTAATTCATTTAGACATGAGGAGATAAGTTTGTTTTATATGACCGAAATCTTTTGATATGATACATTATCTTGTTTTGGTACGTTATGGATTGATAATCTAAACTTTCTACCCAGATAATACTTTACTATTTTTGTAATCGTTTTCCAATTGCTGTAAAAACATGCTTGTTGGGATATTACCCTTTCTGAGATTTCGCCTTCCCCCCTCCCCTTTTTTGAGAGTAGGGTGTATTCTGTTGAAGATTACGCTAGTATTTGAAAGGTTGAACTACCTTAAAATTTCAAATAATTTAAGCAAAAATTTCAATTCCTATATTTCCATATTAATAAAAATTTCAAGTACAGCTGCCAACTGTGCACGCTCCTGGCCGGGGCACGCATTTATGCCCCTCCAGGCACCTATGCCCCGTGCCATGGATTCTGTTTTTGTTTCAGTACTTAATATGTAAACGTACTAACTTTGACAATAGAGTGCAAGCTATCTCTGAAATTATCCCATCAAAAATGTACCTAAATTCGGTAGATTTTTTGCATATTGAATTCAACTAAACTATACTAAATATGTGTATTCGAATTTATGAGTTTAAAGCTACGTAAACCAAGTATTCGGGCTTATTAAAATATTGAACAAAAAAAAGCAACACAGTGAAGTGTGTTTTTTGTGCCAATACGTTTTATAAAAATTCAATATGGTTGGAAAAACAGAGAAACTTATACTCTTCAGACTCGAGTGTTTAGTTACCATACTGCTACCATTAGGTACTAATACTATCACATAGTTTGTGTTTACATAACGGAATAAATTAATATTTTATTATTAAAATTGTTAAAATTCACAAACATGAAAGTTTCATTAAAATTTCAATGTAAAATTTCAAAATATAAGAAACTGACATTTACCCATCCCTTCTAAGGGGTTAATAGTATGCGAGACGTAGTGAGAAACGATTGAGAGGAACTTGGTTCCCGTTTGAGGTCTCTTTAATTGGCCTTTTGCACTATCAGACACTTTTAAATAGTTTATTCTGCATTTCAAAGTATAGTCTTTTGTTATTATTATTATTAACTTTTGACAAGATTCCTACAATATGGGTAGGTAAAAGTATATACCTCCAATGGGATTGTAATGTCACTATACTACCTATCTCTCGACTATAACTCGTCATCTCATAATTTTTTGCGGAATTTGTTTAAGGATGACGCTCGGCATTGCTATTATGCCTGTGGAATCTCTCTAAATCAGATTTGTTATTAACATTTTGCTGGCTCGAGTTTATATCGGGATGTTCATTTTAAAACTACCGAATAACACGGATGCAAAGATGTTTTATCCTCTAGTCGCTCGGACTGCGACGGCTCCTTTTTTGTGACACGTTTTCTAAGTTCTGAATTTGCCATATCACAAAGATATCGTCTGTGTTTATTTTAACCGCGTCGGATCGCGCGGATGCCGAGCTGTGGGCTGTTTATTTTAAACCCCGAGTCACTCGGACTGCGTGGTTTCTTTTTTCTAACACGTTTTCTAAATTCTGAATTTGCCGTATCGCATTGATAACGGACGGGTGTTTATTTTAAACTCGCCGGATCACACGGATGCTGGGCTGCTTATTTTAAACCCTGAGCTGCTCGAACTACGGTGGTTTATTTTTTCTGAAATGCATTCTAGGTTCTGAATTTGCCGCATCTCATGGGTAACGGGCTGTGTTTAATCTAAAACCCGCCGGATCGCATAGATGCCGGGCTATGGGCTGTTTATTTTAAACCCCGAGCTGCTCGAACTGCGGTGGTTTATTTTTTCAGAAATGCTTTCTTGGTTTTGAATTTGCCGTATCTCATGGATAGTGGGCTGTATTTGTTTTAAAACCTGCCGGATCGCACGGATGCTGACTTGTTTATATTAAACCCCGAGCTGCTCGAACTACGGTGGTTTCTGTATTTGCCATAGATACAGAGCTCTATTTATTTTAAACCCGCCGAATCACGCGAATTTCGGTCTGTGGGTTATTTATAATACCCTGAGCTGTAGACTATAGTGTCAGTTTCTTCCAGACACGACTTGGGGGTGCCAAATTTACTTGCCGGTAGCACGACCGCGTGTACACGATGGTCTTTTACATTACTATTACTGCGATCGTGAAAATAGGCGTTTGCCGCCGTTTTTTTAGACTGTTAAACCTTTTTAGATCCAAGTCTGAACCTAAATTGCTACCAGACAATTATTGTCCTTTTCCAAATCCATATTTAATCTAAATACTTTAAGAAACCTGGAAAATTGTTATTTCTTAACAAACTTTACGGGTTTTTGAGCAGTTCACGCGGTCTTTCTTGTCCTGGCGCGGCAGACCTGTACGTACGCGATCGGCACAAAGCAACGAATGAAAGCTGTTGGCGGAAAGGGACAAGAGTGAAGTGCGGGTGAGCAGTGCTTTAAAAATTGTGCACAGGACGGGTACAAGAGTGGCGTACTACGTGGTTGAGTGATATAGAGGATTGGACGCTGAAATATAATTTAACCGTTTTCGATTTATTTCTTGTTTTTCTATTGGATGCAATAAAATAAAATAAAATAAAAGTTTTTAGTTACTTACGTAAATAAACTAAAGATTATTTTTAATAATAATTTAATTACATTCAGGTGGCTACATTAAATTCTCAATATGACCCCCGTTTACATTAATACACAATTATTATAAGAATTGAGAATCGGACAGGCGACGACATCTGGCATCCAAAGGTAGGAGCTGAGAGAGGAGAATTCTGCTGGCCAGGCGACCGACAGCTTATGGTTGGTACAACTGATAGGCGTTAGGCGGGGACCTGGAGGGCATTCTACGTGGCGAAGACAAGCTGTCGGTGCTGTGTTTTAGGTGTTCGGTGTAACAACTCAGAAGTGGGATAGTTATCACGTGCTGTGTGGTATTTACGAGAGGTGATTAGCCGCAAAAGACGGTAATTAGAATAAATTTGTCAGGTGTGATAGGTGTAGCGTAGCCATTTTTCAAAAATGGCGGATAAGCCAAGAAAGGAAGGTGACATGTTGGGAGGTGATAGTGAGATTGAGTTAGACTATGATATGGAATTGGAGGCAGGTGCATCGACGACAGGGGCGGAGAAGACGGAGGAGGTGGTTAGGCGAGTCCTGGACGAAAAACTGGCAGGATGCATGGACGCCTTTATGGAGAAAATGCTCAGTAGGATGGCGTCGGTGACAGGCGAAGCAGCGTCGGTGTCAGGTGGACCAGCGTCGGTGATAGGCGGAGCAGCGGTGGTGACAGGTGGAGCGGCAGTGGCGGCGGCTACCCCAAGCAGCTTGACAGGCGTAGCTGTAAGTATGGGACAGGCGAAGACAGAGTCTCGGGCGAGCACCGAGTTTCAGGAGGTAAGTAGGCGGAGAAGTGATTTAATGGAGGTAGGTGATATTGTTCGATACTGATGATCGTGACTCCAATGTAAACAAGTTTTTGGGGCTTATTGACCAGTTAGGCGATGTACACGGGTGGTCAGCGTATGAGCGATCATACCTGATGCAGGTGAAATTGAGAGGCGCAGCTAGGAGTTGGTTTAGGCGATTGGACATGCTGAATTACACCTGGGAGCAGTGGAAGGAGAATCTGCGGAAGACGTTTCCCAGGCGGCATGATTTCCATGACTGTTTGGCGGAGATGATGGAGAAGCGTAAGCAGGTAGGTGAAACCATGACTAGCTACTTTCACGCAAAGCTGGCGTTGTGTGAAAGGGTAAAGGTGACAGGCAAAGATGCAGTTTCCTGCATTATCAAGGGGCTGCCAGAGGAACTATGGGCGAACGCATGGGCTTGCAGGAGCGAGTCACCTGAGGCGTTGTATTCCGGCTTTCTAGCCGGTTTAGAGACTTACAGGTCTCCAATGGCGATGGCAAAAGCAGTAGGTGTAGCTGGTGTGGAAAGGAGAGACACTGGTTCAAGAATTGTCCAGTCAGGCAGGAGTACCTTCGTAGGAAAGGTGGAGAGGTGAAAGAGGGAGGCGAGAAGGAGAAGAAGAGCAGCTCAGTCAAGGTGAGACTGGTGAGTACTGCTAATTTAGATAATGTGTACAAAAAAATTGGTGTAATTAATGGGAGGCGTATTAAGATGTATGTTGATACAGGGTGTCAACATAATTTAATGTCAGGCGAATGTGCTGAGCGTTTAGGGTTGGAGGTGACCACAGAGAGTGTGTTTTTGAGAGGATTTGGTGGAGGGTTAAGCGCAGCTCATGGACACACGAGGTGTTCAATCGAACTAGATGGCATCACCATGACAATCACCGCATTGGTTACTCTGTGTGATATCTCTAATGCGGATTTAATTCTAGGACAACCGGCGATAGGCGAGAAAGGTGTCACTTTGGTGGTAAGCGACAACAAGGCGACTTTTGTCAAGGAGGTAGACGTAGAGGACCCATTCAAGGAGATGAGCCTTGAAGACGACGAGGTAGATAGGCGATATCTAGTTGTCTTAGAAGAGGATATTGTGGTGGGGCCAGACACAGAGAGGCGAGTAGGTGTATGTGTGCTCAGCACACGGGAAGGTGAAGAGCTGTTTATAGAGGCGAAACTGCTTGAGACAGGCGAATGCACCGTAGTGATGTCAAGCGGTGTAGTAAGGTGTTCAGGCGAGAGGTCTCAGATTAGGGTGACCAATTTGGGTCCACAGCAGCTTAAATGGAAGAAGGGACGAGTGGTAGCGAGGACTGTTAGGTGTAGAGAGGCGACTAGGCGAGCTACCAGGCCAGGTAAAAAGGATATTAAGGTGAGCAATATTCAAACTGTTAATTTGTCTGAACTTAATGTGGGTGATATAAATGATGCGTACTGTTTCTCAGCTGGTGAGAATGATTTAGGTTTAACACAGTTAGGTGGAATGGGAATTAAGTTGGTGAATGATATACCTGTGTATTACAGACCCTATAAGTTGTCGTGTTTAGAGAGGTGTAAGGTGAGAGATAAGGTGCAAGGACTTCTCGATAGCGGCGTTATCAGAGAATCTGATTCAGCTTATGGCAGTCCCATAAGCAAGAAAGATGGCGGAATTAGGTTGTGTGTAGATTATAGGGCGTTGAATGCAATTACGGTTAAGGATAGGTACCCTCTCCCACTGATACCAGATCAGTTGGACCGACTAGCAGGCAAGTGTTATTTCGCAACATTGGATATGGCGCAGGGGTATCATCAGTGCATATGCACCCAGATTCAAGGGTCCCTTTTGGTTTTTTTAGAATAGGTGTTGGATTTAATAGGACAGGCGGGATTTAAATTAAATATGGCGAAATGTTCGTTTTTGCAGGCTTCCATTGAATATTTAGGACATGAGGTGAGCGGAGGTGCCAGGTCTAAACCTGGACCCCGGAAGGTAAAGGCGGTGGCGGAATTTCCAGTGCCAACAGATGTGCATACGGTGAGACAATTTGTTGGGTTAACTAGTTATTTTCGCAAGTTCATTAAGAACTTTGCAATTTTGGTGCGTCCTCTTACGAAGCTTACAATGAAAGGAGTAGAATGGCATTGGGGCGAAGGTGAGCAGTTAGCGTTTGAAAAGTTGAAGGCTTTATTAATAGAACGACCAATATGGGGGTTATATAACAGAACTGCACACAGATGATCGACAGATGATTTACAGGTAATCTCTTATTTTAGCAGGGCGACAACAAAAGCGGAAGCCTTGGCCTTGGTAGAGTCAGTAAAGCGGTTTAGAGTTTATTTGCTGGGTGTTCATTTTAAGGTGGTGACTGATTGTTCGGCAGTAAGGGCGACACTGCTTAAGCGAGATTTGGTGCCAAGGATAGCTAGGTGGTGGTTGGTAATTCAAGAATACGATATGGAGGTGGAATATTGACAAGGTGACAAAATGAGGCATTTTGATGCTCTTAATCGTAACCCAGTACAGGTGAATTTGGTGACAATTTCTGAGGCGGACTGGTTTCGAACAGTTCAGTTGCAGGATGAGAAAACACAAGCGATTGTTAAGACGTTAGAAGGAGGTAACAAAGATGTGCGAACAGATTTTAAGGTGAAAGACGGGCGCTTGTGGCGTATTACAGGCGAGGGACACAGGTTGTATGTTCCTGCAATTGCAAAGTTTAGCTTGTTGCGTAAGCATCATGACGACATTGGGCATTCTGGATTTGAAAGGTGTTTGGAACTTTTGAGGAAGACATATTGGTTCCCTAAAATGAGGCGTTTTGTGCACAAGTATACAGCAGCGTGTCTGAATTGTGCATATGCGAAAGGCGTGCATGGGCGAGGCGAAGGATTTCTCCATCCTTATGAAAAGAAAGCACTTCCTCTCGATACGGTGCATATCGATCATCTAGGTCCCTTTGTCAAAAGTGTGAAACGGAATAGTTACTTGCTGGTAGTGGTAGACGCGTTTACCAAGTATACATGGGCAAAGCCTACTAGAACCTTGAGTTCTGCAGAGACTATTGAGAAATTAAGGTGGATATTTGGCGAATTTGGGTATCCAAGGCGAATAATATTAGACAGGGGATTAGCGTTTACTAGTAGGGCGTTCGCTAGTTTTGTGGGCGAAAGGGGCATTAAGCATGTGGAGAATGCTATTGCAACCCCTCGGGCGAATGGACAGGTGGAACGATCAAACCGCACACTGATTGAGGCGATTACGGCGAGTGCGGAAGGAGAGGTTAGATGGGATGAACAGCTACCAGAGATACTGTGAGGAATCAATCACACGATAAATGCCAGCACTAGATTCTCCCCAGCAGATTTTGATGTTCTCCTATCAAAGTGGGCGAGTGGCAGACTTGTCAGAGGGCGATGACACTGCTGCACTTGGGCGAAAGCCATTGCATGCAGATAGGTGTAAGGCAGGTGAGAGATTGCAAAAGGCGGCATTTCATATGAAGGCGAGGTATGATAAAAGGCGTAAGGTTGCAACCGAATACAAAGTAGGCAAGGTTAGTTCTGTGGCGTCAGGCGGCCACTATGCTAGGTGAAAATGGTATCAATAGAAAGGTGTCTAATAAATATGACGGTCCATATAAGATAACAAAGGTGTTAGGCAATGACAGGTATGAGATTGCCTCATTGCAAAGTGTTAGGGACTATAAGCGATTCAAGGCTATTGTAGCAGTAGATACCTTAAGGCGTTATCAAAGCGGTGTAGTTAATGTAGGCGACGAGTCTGATGACTCTTTAGGCGATTCTGAAAGGAATCAGTCTGGTCGACAAGATCTGATTGATCTCTTAGACGTTTAGGTGAGACTAGCAGATTAATGAAGACATTAATGTTTCAGGATGGCCGACTATTATAAGAATTGAGAATCGGACAGGCGACGACATCTAGCGGCCGAAGGTAGGAGCTCAGAGAGGAAAATTCTGCTGGACAGGCGACCGACAGCTTATGGTTGGTACAACTGATAGGCGTTAGTCGGGGACCGTGGAGGGCATTCTACGTGGCGAAGACAAGCTGTCGGTGCTGTGTTTTAGGTGTTCGGTGTAAAGATAGAAAATTAGAAAAAATATACGATAGGCGAAAGTGTGGGTGTAACACAATATTATTCGTTTGATAAATGATTGTCCAATATTAAATAATGTTTCTTAATTTCTTAATAAATTCCTAGCTTTTAAAGTTGTTTGCCACAGCTCATCCCGTGTATTAATAGGGTCACTGTAAACTTTTAATTTCAAAATACCTCAAATAGTGAAATCCATGGGATTTAAATCTGGGCTTCATGCGGGCCATGGAAATGTGCTGCCGCGACCTATACACCCTTGGGGAAATTGTGCGTTAAGATAATTTCGCACTTGTACAGAAAAATGGGTAGGGGCACCGTCTTGCATAAAAAACATACATAACATTGTGTCTCACATTTAATGTAAATCATCAATAAGTTCCTCTAAATCATGTTTTAAGAAATGTAAGAACGGCCATTCAAATTATATGGCAATTCAATAGGGCCCAACTCATGATTTCCAACAATATCACACCAAACGTTTATCTTAAATTCATGTTGGAAATGACGTTCTCTTAATACATGCGGGTGTTCATTATCCCAAATAGGTTTATTTCTGAAGTTGAAAACGCCCCGACGAGTAAATGTGGCTTCGTCTGTAAACAGCACCTTGCTTAAAAAGTGTGGATCATTGTGCCGGTCTAATAATCGAAGATAAAATTGTTCCCTATCAGGAAAATCTGCAGGTAGTAAATTCTACACTGGGATTAAGTGATACGGGTACAGTTTTCTAATTATGAAATAATCTATGAATAGATGATTTAGATACCACTACAGCCTCAGGCATTAGTCGTAATCTTATTTCAGAATTTTCTGTTACACGAAGCAAAATTTTCTCCTGTTGTTCTGGAGTAACAGTTGTTGTATCTCCTAACCGGTCTTAAAGATTTTTAAATAATTTATGATTTGTTTGTAATCTATTTGGGCAACATTCTAAATACCTGAGACACGTACGGCGTACATTAAAATTTTTTTTTGCATAAATACATACCTCATCTCATATTTTTCTGTAAAAACTTTCGTACACACCCTGATAAAACAGTTACAACCAGTTTTTATTAACCACGAGTAGGTACATTTCGTAGCGCCCTCTAGCGTCTACAGCAAAATTAAGTACGAATTATTATTTTTATTGTTATTGTTATTGTTATTGTTATTGTTATTGTTATTGTTATTGTTATTGTTATTGTTATTGTTATTGTTATTGTTATTGTTATTGTTATTGTTATTGTTATTGTTATTGTTATTGTTATTGTTATTGTTATTGTTATTGTTATTGTTATTGTTATTGTTATTGTTATTGTTATTGTTATTGTTATTGTTATTGTTATTGTTATTGTTATTGTTATTGTTATTGTTATTGTTATTGTTATTGTTATTGTTATTGTTATTGTTATTGTTATTGTTATTGTTATTGTTATTGTTATTGTTATTGTTATTGTTATTGTTATTGTTATTGTTATTGTTATTGTTATTGTTATTGTTATTGTTATTGTTATTGTTATTGTTATTGTTATTGTTATTGTTATTGTTATTGTTATTGTTATTGTTATTGTTATTGTTATTGTTATTGTTATTGTTATTGTTATTGTTATTGTTATTGTTATTGTTATTGTTATTGTTATTGTTATTGTTATTGTTATTGTTATTGTTATTGTTATTGTTATTGTTATTGTTATTGTTATTGTTATTGTTATTGTTATTGTTATTGTTATTGTTATTGTTATTGTTATTGTTATTGTTATTGTTATTGTTATTGTTATTGTTATTGTTATTGTTATTGTTATTGTTATTGTTATTGTTATTGTTATTGTTATTGTTATTGTTATTGTTATTGTTATTGTTATTGTTATTGTTATTGTTATTGTTATTGTTATTGTTATTGTTATTGTTATTGTTATTGTTATTGTTATTGTTATTGTTATTGTTATTGTTATTGTTATTGTTATTGTTATTGTTATTGTTATTGTTATTGTTATTGTTATTGTTATTGTTATTGTTATTGTTATTGTTATTGTTATTGTTATTGTTATTGTTATTGTTATTGTTATTGTTATTGTTATTGTTATTGTTATTGTTATTGTTATTGTTATTGTTATTGTTATTGTTATTGTTATTGTTATTGTTATTGTTATTGTTATTGTTATTGTTATTGTTATTGTTATTGTTATTGTTATTGTTATTGTTATTGTTATTGTTTGTGTTGTTGTTGTTGTTGTTGTTTGTGTTGTTGTTGTTGTTGTTGTTGTTGTTGTTGTTGTTGTTGCTGTTGCTGTTGCTGTTGCTGTTGCTGTTGTTGTTGCTGTTGCTGTTGCTGTTGCTGTTGCTGTTGCTCTTGCTCTTGCTCTTGCTGTTGCTGTTGCTGTTGCTGTTGCTGTTGCAGTTGCTGTTGCTCTTGCTCTTGCTCTTGCTCTTGCTCTTGCTCTTGCTCTTGCTCTTGCTCTTGCTCTTGCTCTTGCTCTTGCTCTTGCTCTTGCTCTTGCTCTTGCTCTTGCTCTTGCTCTTGCTCTTGCTCTTGCTCTTGCTCTTGCTCTTGCTCTTGCTCTTGCTCTTGCTCTTGCTGTTGCTGTTGCTGTTGCTGTTGTTGTTGTTGTTGTTCGGGAAATTTAGAGGAGAGTTTGATACAGTCTGATATTTTGCCAAAAAATAATAATAAGCATTAGAAACAACATATATTACGAAAAGAAAATATTCCGGGGTGTACGGGGGTGGCGGGGGTGTTGAAGAATTATAAAATTCGTGAAATCTAGAGGAGAGTTTGATACAGTTTGATATTTGTCAAAAAATAGTAATGAACAGTAGAAACAACATACCTATATTAGGAAACAAAAAATTCCTGGGAGTAATGGGGCGGCGGGGGTGTTGAAAAATTATAAAATTTGGGAAGTCTAGAGGAGAGTTTGATACAGTCTCAAATTTTGCCAAAAAATAGTAATAAGCATTAGAAATAAGATATATTTCAGAAACGAAAATATTCCGAGGTGTAAGAGGGTGGCGGGGGCGTTGAAAAATTAAAAAAATGGGCAAATCTAGAACAGAGTGTAATAGAGTCTTATATTTTGCCAAAAAAATAGTAATAAGCATTAGAAACAACATATTGCAGAAACGAAAAAAATTCTGGGAATAAGGGGGAGGCCAGGGGTGTTGAAAAATTAAAAAAGTCGGTAAATCTATAGGAGAGTTTGATACAGTCCGATATTTTGCCAAAAAATAGTAATAAGCATTAGAAACAACATATATTACGGAAATTAAAATATTCCGGAGTGTAATGGGGGTGGCGGGGGGTGTTGAAGAATTATAAAATTCGGGAAATTTAGAGGAGAGTTTGATAGAGTCTGATATTTTGCAAAAAAATAGTAATAAGCATTAGAAACAACATATATTACGGAACGAAAAAAATCCGGTGTGTAAAGGTGTGGCAGGTGTGTTGAAAAATTAAAAAATTTGGAAAATCCAGAGGAGAGTTTGAAACAGTCTGATATTTTGCCAAAAAATAGTAATAAGCATTACAAACAACATAACGAAAACGAAAATATTAAAATGTCAACCGTATTTTAAAGACAAGCAAAAAATTTAACCAAGAATGCCCTTTTCTTGTAAAATAAAAAATAAAAATATTTTACTACACGTTTCTATCAAAGTAGACCGATTCACGCACAAATTGAAATTATAATATAAATTTTAATTCTAAGCAACTTTCCTTAACAGCAGTTTTTTAAGTTGTTAAAAACAAAGGCAGTTTATTCTTGAACGATTTTTATATTTACCGATGTTCTGATCACCCTGTATATTCAACATGAAAGTTCTCCATGCCAGCTGCATTTTAAAGACAAGCAAAAATTTTGTTCAAGAATGTCATTTTCTCGCAAAATGAAAAATAAAAATATTTTCCCTCTCGCCGTGGACATACTGTATAAGAGATATTTTTTCATCCCCCACTTATAGAACTACAGGTGATTCTAAGTACATTTTCTAAGAGGTGCTTTTCAAAAAAAGTAAAAATTTCTAGGTCAGTAATAATTTTGAACTTTCATTGACACCATTTAAAATATTAATTATAAAAAAAATGCTATAAACCCTTTTTGCGAAATGAGTGGTTTTAGAGTTAACTGATATAATGAATTATAAAGGAAGGGAGATTGTTAAATAAATAATTTGAAAATTAGTCTTTTCTAACATAAAATCTTACATATTTTTTAACACTCTCATAAACTTCTAATCTGTTTTGAAAATAGACCAAATTGAAGAAAACCTGTTATAGTTTTTTTTTTTGAATATTGCAGAATTAAAATATGGTACAGTTTTCAAAATATTCTAAAATAAAATTTTATACTAGGACATTGGCCTTGTCCATGGGAGTATATCAAAAAAACAATGCTTCTCCCCATGCCTATGTTGTTTAAGCGTCGTTTACAATAATACTTTTAAGAATTTGGCCAACCAGAGGAAATATCTATATTAACTTTTAAACTAATGACTGAAAAATTGGCAAAATTATTCTGAAAAAATAGTTTTAAAGGTTTAACTTCATTACCTACCTTTTTTAACATAATTATGAGAATAACCGGTAAGTATAAAATTTAATATATCTAATCCACTTTCAACTGGGTGCGAAGAAGTTAAAGAAAAAGGACAATGCCAAGAACTAACTTCAAACTGATATATCTTATCTTTGTCAAAATTGACTTCTATATATTTTTATGAGACCTTTTTATTAAATGCGACAATAGAAACAGACATCAAATTAAGGACACTGTATATGCGACAAATATGAATAAAATTCTATTTTCTACACAAATCGTACGCACCCAGTACTTTAATAGCATTATCACTTATATTTCTATAATATCACATTTAAAGTTGTAATACTTTTAATTATACGCACGTTATTGCCGATGAAATGTGGCAACGTCGGCGGATGCAGAAAGGTAGAAATACATATATAAAATATACACATGGACGTTGAAAAAATTGTGATAATGAATGTATATACTAGAGTCCGAAAGAATAGGTATATGAACGGATGCAGAATAGCGGTATCATGTATTTCTAATTTATTTTTGTTACAAATGAAAGTATATACATTTTAACGACATCTACTAACACAGAACAGGGTAAGGAATACATTACAGTGATCTTTTTTTGATATACTCTGCTGATGTATATATATATATATATATATATATATATATATCTTACTATCTATTCTGCGTCCATACATTTTAAATTTACATATCATTCAGCGTCCACCACCTTTCTACGTCCATATACGGACGCAGAAAAAACATTCGTCTTTATTGCAATCGGCAATCATCGCTGGATGATGTGGTACAACAGAAATGATGCAGTTTCATACCTAATTTAATATCTACCGAAAAAGAATTCTGTAAGTTATTTTGTGTAGCTGTACACAATTTCTGGTCGGACGCAGAAATATTAGTAATGTGTAAAATAATATATATTTTAAGGTTCAGCAGTTTAACACCAGTTGGCGTTGAATAGAGTGGCGTATATTTCCCGACCGTATAACCATTTTAATTATCTAAAACATTTTCAGATGATTGTGCGTCCACATCTTGGCAACAATGTATTTAGTTTATTTCCTGCATGTCTCCACCAAATCAGTCCTCTCTTTCCTCTTTTACTGCGGATAACTAATTTAACGCTGTTTTAACAACATTTTTTTCTGATGGATTCTGAAAATTTTTCATAAATTTTAGAGTTGAGGCCAATTCATATTTGTCTATTAATTTTATACTATTTATCACAACAAACAACGATACATTTTGAAACATTGAGTAAATTTTTTGAAATTCAATTTCAATAGACTTTAGTCAGTTCCCTGGAGCAAATATCAATATGCTGTTGTTCTATACACAGTGATTTAACTTTAAATACAGAAATTGCAGCAATAGATAAATTGGCAAAAAATAAGTGTGCTCTATAAACTTTTTTTCTGGGAGACGCGGTATTAGACATACAAGGTGTTGAAGTTTCCAAAAAAACATATATCTTCTGTAATATCTTCATAAGTAGCATGCCACTGGTTAAAACCACGAGGTTAATATTACATTCAGAAAAAGGTAAAATTATTTGAATACGATGTAGTAAATTTCATTCAACGTCAGCGCAATATGAAGATATTACAGAAAATATATATATTTTATTGTAAACTTTAACACCCTATCTCGAATACCGCTTCCCCAAGAAAGAAGTTTATAGAGCAAACTCTACTTATTTTTTGGCAATTAATGTGTTTCTGCTTTTTCTGTATTTAAAGTGAAATCACCCTGTATATTAAAATACCTTGCCCCTAACGCACAAATGATGGCATCTTTTTTGCGATAGAAGATACTAGATCAGTCTCAAAATACTTTTGTTCCTATTTCGGAATAAACGTTTCATGTTGGGAGTAAAATATTTTGTGAACTACTGAATTTTTATTTTTTGGACAGGTTTGTTTATGTTTGAACTCCATATTAATTTGCGAGAGTTAAGACCAAGACAAAATTTATATGGGCATAATTGCCTTCTAAACAGTCAACGTTAACTTTTGTACACAGATTTATATAAAATTTGTGAATTTGTTAGAAAATTCCCTTACTGACATTTCCTATGTTTTAGCAGCAAAAATAATGAAGCAAACAAATACAAGCAATTTTTATTAGTAATTGCAATTTTTGTTTGTTATTTTTTCATGATTTTTAATTAGAACTATATGTTCCTTGTTTTGTTGAGCAATTGTTTTCTTAAGAAAGCTAATATTAATTTATTTCCGTCACTATTTTGTGATATTCGTATTTAAAATCAAAATTTGTATCACCACAATTAGCGTTATAAAACTCCTAACATTCAGTATACAAATAATTATATTAAGTGTCAGTTTTTACGTTACGTAATATCCGAATACCTAATTATAACAAACAATACTTGTAATAGAGTAATAGTAATAATAAGTTTTATTTTGCTCTACAGACCTCGTTTAAAATTTGCTCTGCTTGCATGTCTTCCTCTCATTTCTTCACAATCACGCAGTAGATGTTCTACCACTTCTCTCTCTTCCCAACAGGCCCTACATCTTCTTTCACTTTCATCTGTCCGCCAAGTATTATTTTTTTCCTCAACTGAATCTTGCTAACATTATCCTTTCCTTCTTACTCTCCCTCTTTAATTTTGTTCTTCTTTCTTGCCTTTCTATATCTGTGTCTCTTAGCTGAAATTCTTTCCTCATCTGTCTGCCTCCAGTTCTTAAGCGTTCTATTTCTGTGATTGCATACCCATTTCGTCGGAAGTATAACTCTCTATCTGTCCCTATATTCTCACCTCCTTCCTTCTTCTTTTCTAACCCACACTGTTGTAGTATCTTGCAGTATTTCCTTCTCATTATCTTTTCTTTGTATTTTACTGTTAGGTTTCTTGCTTTCACCCTCATTTTATCTCTTTTGCTTTCTTCTCTGACAATGTAGCCCGGAGTTTCTCTGTCTGTTCCTAGTATCCACCTTAAATACTTCTCCTGTACTTTTTCTATTCAAATTCTATCCATCCTCACACATCGGCCCCATACAGGAGTATGTTCCCCACTAAACTGTCGAATAATATTAGTTGTCTCTTATGTCTGAATTTTCTTTCTCTCTGTCCCCCAAGCTATCCCCATTGCTTGATTTACCTTCCTTATATTTATATGTGCTGCAAATGTATTCCAAAAATCATCAGTTTTGTGTTCTCCACATTCACTTGTCTTATCATCTGTTTCATTTCGTTCTCTTCATTTGCTACTATAATGATGTCATCTGCATATTATAGAGTACCCAAACCTTTCTCTGTCCCACTACTGCTCCTCCTGCCTGAGCCATCCTCAATCTCTCCTCAATGTCGCCAATAAATGCTGCAAATAAGGAAGAGCTTAGTGGGCACCCCTGTCTCACTCCTTTGTTTGTATAAAATTCTGTACTTTCCATCCCGTTCACTTTCACTCTATTCAACGTTGTTTTATATAATATATACATCCTTAAGTTTTCTTATCAGGTGTTTATCCACTCCTCTGTCCTTTAGGTGTTCCTACAATTTTAGTCTTTTACATTATCAAAAGCCGCTTTTAGATCTATGAATAACGCATACAACTTTCCATTTTTCTTCTGCGCTTCTTTGTTAATTAGATGATGCAATATGTATACATTGTCAATTGCACTCTTTCTGTACGCTGCCTGCCCGTCTGGTATAATTTCTTTTCCCTCCATTCCGCCTTTAGTTTTTTGTATAGCAGCTCTGTAACGTTTTGTTTCCTGGTTTATCCCTTTTTATAAATATGGTAGATTATTCCTTCCCTCCAGCTTTTTGGTTTACTCTTTATTGATAATTTCACAGAGACTGTTTACTACAGCGTCTGTGCCGTAAATCCTGGCCTCATTTTGTATTGTGTCCTTTCTAGCATTTTCTCCTTTCTATACATTTTTAATCTCTTCCCTATCTATTCTTTGGTTTCCATCTTCTATTTGCACACTATTTTTTCCTTCATATTCTTCGTTTCCACTTAATAATTCTACAGATAACTTTTCCATTCTTCCATTTTTATCTGCTCGCTCACTTTTTCCGCTTCTTTCTCTATTTATTAATATACTTCCACGCTTCTGTTTCCGTTTTTATTTTCTTAATATTCTTCTCTTCTTCTTTCTCCTAACTCTGTTTCTTTTCCTTACAACTCTATAGTTGTTTTTCGCTTGCATATATTCCTCTTTTGTAGTTTTGTTCTGTCTTCATTTTCTCAGTTATCCTCTGGCTTGTCGATTCAGTTCTCTGCATTCTTTATCCCACCAGCTGTTTCTTTTATCCCTATTAAGTATTTTCTTTTTCTCTGTTGCTCCCCCTATCCATTCTGTCAATTCCCTCATCTTCTCATCGACTGCCTTTCCCTTAAAGCTCATCATCTGCGTTCTTCCTCTGTACTTTACTATTTCCTCTTTTCCCCATTTCGTTATTTGTAATTCCTCTCTTATTTTTGCTTGTCTCTCTGTTGCTTCTATCAGGTTTTCCGGTCCCCTTAAAGTTATTTCCAAAGGCATATGATCCGACTCCACCCTGTCTGCTATTTTAAACTTTCCACTTCCTCCCAAGCATCTTCATAGACTATTGCATAATCAATTACCGACTCTCCTCTTGGTCCCAGATATGTCCAGTTTCCTTTCTCGTCTCCCTCCTTATTTCCATTCAGTACATTCCATCCATTATTTTTTATTATTTCCTCTATTAATCTCCCCATTTTATTATCTATTTTATCTTTTCTTCCTTTTCCGACTCTTCTCTTCTTTTTGCCATTTCTCCCATTAGACCATTAAAATCTCCTGCATTTTGTGCTTTGGAGCGGTCATTTACTTTTTCCTTAATTTGCGACTTCAAATCTTTCATCCTTGTACTATATACCGTTATTATTCTCCATGTATTCTTTCCTATGTTTACTCTGCTACTTATCATGCTCTTGTGTTTTTCATTTCCTTATTACTTCTATTCCCTCGCGTATCCCCATTATCAACCCACCCTTCGCTCTGCCTTTCGTCTTCACCCTTTCGGCCCCTTGGAGTTCCCATTTGAAGCATTTTGATAATCTGTACTTAATTTTTTCCCACGATTTCTCTTCTGCTCATGTTTCCATCATTCCCACTATGTTAAACCCTTCCACGTATTCCCAGAAGCCTGCCTCCTTATTTGTTACACCTGCTACGTTCCAATACAGCGCCTTTCTTCCTGATTTCTTCTTCCCTCTGTCTACCTGTGTTTTTTCCCATCTTTTTCCCTCAGTTTGTTCCTAAAATTACTTTCCTCCTTCTTATCCATGTAATGGATTAAAAAGTTAATACTTTTACACAACAAAATGCCATCTTTTTCAAATTTGAATTTAGATCAACGTGACACGTGTACTAACAAATGATTATGCTTATACACTTTTAGAGAAACGTATTTATTATGCAGTAATTAGATAATCATTAGTTGTTTGCATTTTTCTCAAATGTGTTTCAGTAGGTGTGACTTCTATTGTTTATTTTTGCGTGGATAAGAAACTTGTTTTTTGTTTTTCTACTACACAGCGCGACGATAAATAAACAACAATTTTATAAATAAACTATTTTTTATGTTTTAAATATATAAATATTTTTTTAATATCACGTTTAACATAATTAAAGATTATCTAGTCTGTCCTGTATCAAATAAAATTGAAAAGTTCAATGTTACCAATAATTGGTTAGTGAGCAAATTAATTATCTCAAACATTTCTATATCTCGTCGTGTCAGACCAAGGAAAGAATATACTATATAAATATTAAAGCTCGAAGTTGTCAAGGAAGTGGCAACTATGTCGGACGCTGAAACATTGTTACTAAGTATTATAATATACTATTGGACGCAGAAAAGATACAAACATATAAACGTATATCGGACGCGGAAATAATAGTAAAATGTAAGGACGCAAAATCATTGCAAAGTAGAAATCTTCTATTATTGAAGGCAGCAAAAAGATTTCTGTTATATACTCTGTATTTTCAATTATAAAACATTTAAGACGCCACCTATGTCTAAAAATATTTCACTATACTTTAACGGACGTAGAATCGTTGTAATATGAAAAGACGCAGAAAAGATAAGAAGATGTATATATATATATATATATATATACATGAACGTTGAAAAAATTGTGATAATGAATGTATATACTAGAGTCCGAAAGAATAGGTATATGAACGGATGCAGAATAGCGGTACATGTATTTCTCATTTATTTTTGTTACAAATGAAAGTATATACATTTTAACGACATCTACTGACACAGAACAGGGTAAGGAATACATTACAGTGATCTTTTTTTGATATACTCTGCTGATGTGTATATCAAATATATATATATATATATATATACGTTCCGCGCATAATGTTGCGGCCATACATGGAGAAAATTGCATTCATTATTGCGTCAACGCCGATACGCTAGATGTCGTTCTAATCTGTTCAAATATATAGATTCCTTTAAAATTGATTGAACGGTTAACGAAATATATACCAAAAATAACGACTGCAACAAGGTTGGATTAGTTCAGCACTTTAGCTGTAGTGGCGCTGACGTCATATACTTCTTAATATACATATTCACATATAAATCCATTATTTTACATTTTATGAATATTATTACGGCCGAAAATTTGGCAACATCGAAAAGCAGATTTTCTACATTAAATTAGATTTAGCGCTGCAGTGTAATGCTCGCCCTTGAGAGTGTAGAATTAGGGTTTGTCTATGTGTAGACCTATGTGAACCACGGATGTAAATAGTAGAAGCTATAAAAATGATAAAAATAAGTCAAAGTAAGTATAATAATAATAATAATAATAATAATAATAATAATAATAATAATAATAATAATAATAATAATAATAATAATAATAATAATAATAGATAGATAGATAGATAGATAGATAGATAGATAGATAGATAGATAGATAGATAGATAGATAGATAGATAGATAGATAGATAGATAGATAGATAGATAGATAGATAGATAGATAGATAGATAGATAGATAGATAGATAGATAGATAGATAGATAGATAGATAGATAGATAGATAGATAGATAGATAGATAGATAGATAGATAGATAGATAGATAGATAGATAGATAGATAGATAGATAGATAGATAGATAGATAGATAGATAGATAGATAGATAGATAGATAGATAGATAGATAGATAGATAGATAGATAGATAGATAGATAGATAGATAGATAGATAGATAGATAGATAGATAGATAGATAGATAGATAGATAGATAGATAGATAGATAGATAGATAGATAGATAGATAGATAGATAGATAGATAGATAGATAGATAGATAGATAGATAGATAGATAGATAGATAGATAGATAGATAGATAGATAGATAGATAGATAGATAGATAGATAGATAGATAGATAGATAGATAGATAGATAGATAGATAGATAGATAGATAGATAGATAGATAGATAGATAGATAGATAGATAGATAGATAGATAGATAGATAGATAGATAGATAGATAGATAGATAGATAGATAGATAGATAGATAGATAGATAGATAGATAGATAGATAGATAGATAGATAGATAGATAGATAGATAGATAGATAGATAGATAGATAGATAGATAGATAGATAGATAGATAGATAGATAGATAGATAGATAGATAGATAGATAGATAGATAGATAGATAGATAGATAGATAGATAGATAGATAGATAGATAGATAGATAGATAGATAGATAGATAGATAGATAGATAGATAGATAGATAGATAGATAGATAGATAGATAGATAGATAGATAGATAGATAGATAGATAGATAGATAGATAGATAGATAGATAGATAGATAGATAGATAGATAGATAGATAGATAGATAGATAGATAGATAGATAGATAGATAGATAGATAGATAGATAGATAGATAGATAGATAGATAGATAGATAGATAGATAGATAGATAGATAGATAGATAGATAGATAGATAGATAGATAGATAGATAGATAGATAGATAGATAGATAGATAGATAGATAGATAGATAGATAGATAGATAGATAGATAGATAGATAGATAGATAGATAGATAGATAGATAGATAGATAGATAGATAGATAGATAGATAGATAGATAGATAGATAGATAGATAGATAGATAGATAGATAGATAGATAGATAGATAGATAGATAGATAGATAGATAGATAGATAGATAGATAGATAGATAGATAGATAGATAGATAGATAGATAGATAGATAGATAGATAGATAGATAGATAGATAGATAGATAGATAGATAGATAGATAGATAGATAGATAGATAGATAGATAGATAGATAGATAGATAGATAGATAGATAGATAGATAGATAGATAGATAGATAGATAGATAGATAGATAGATAGATAGATAGATAGATAGATAGATAGATAGATAGATAGATAGATAGATAGATAGATAGATAGATAGATAGATAGATAGATAGATAGATAGATAGATAGATAGATAGATAGATAGATAGATAGATAGATAGATAGATAGATAGATAGATAGATAGATAGATAGATAGATAGATAGATAGATAGATAGATAGATAGATAGATAGATAGATAGATAGATAGATAGATAGATAGATAGATAGATAGATAGATAGATAGATAGATAGATAGATAGATAGATAGATAGATAGATAGATAGATAGATAGATAGATATAGATAGATAGATAGATAGATAGATAGATAGATAGATAGATAGATAGATAGATAGATAGATAGATAGATAGATAGATAGATAGATAGATAGATAGATAGATAGATAGATAGATAGATAGATAGATAGATAGATAGATAGATAGATAGATAGATAGATAGATAGATAGATAGATAGATAGATAGATAGATAGATAGATAGATAGATAGATAGATAGATAGATAGATAGATAGATAGATAGATAGATAGATAGATAGATAGATAGATAGATAGATAGATAGATAGATAGATAGATAGATAGATAGATAGATAGATAGATAGATAGATAGATAGATAGATAGATAGATAGATAGATAGATAGATAGATAGATAGATAGATAGATAGATAGATAGATAGATAGATAGATAGATAGATAGATAGATAGATAGATAGATAGATAGATAGATAGATAGATAGATAGATAGATAGATAGATAGATAGATAGATAGATAGATAGATAGATAGATAGATAGATAGATAGATAGATAGATAGATAGATAGATAGATAGATAGATAGATAGATAGATAGATAGATAGATAGATAGATAGATAGATAGATAGATAGATAGATAGATAGATAGATAGATAGATAGATAGATAGATAGATAGATAGATAGATAGATAGATAGATAGATAGATAGATAGATAGATAGATAGATAGATAGATAGATAGATAGATAGATAGATAGATAGATAGATAGATAGATAGATAGATAGATAGATAGATAGATAGATAGATAGATAGATAGATAGATAGATAGATAGATAGATAGATAGATAGATAGATAGATAGATAGATAGATAGATAGATAGATAGATAGATAGATAGATAGATAGATAGATAGATAGATAGATAGATAGATAGATAGATAGATAGATAGATAGATAGATAGATAGATAGATAGATAGATAGATAGATAGATAGATAGATAGATAGATAGATAGATAGATAGATAGATAGATAGATAGATAGATAGATAGATAGATAGATAGATAGATAGATAGATAGATAGATAGATAGATAGATAGATAGATAGATAGATAGATAGATAGATAGATAGATAGATAGATAGATAGATAGATAGATAGATAGATAGATAGATAGATAGATAGATAGATAGATAGATAGATAGATAGATAGATAGATAGATAGATAGATAGATAGATAGATAGATAGATAGATAGATAGATAGATAGATAGATAGATAGATAGATAGATAGATAGATAGATAGATAGATAGATAGATAGATAGATAGATAGATAGATAGATAGATAGATAGATAGATAGATAGATAGATAGATAGATAGATAGATAGATAGATAGATAGATAGATAGATAGATAGATAGATAGATAGATAGATAGATAGATAGATAGATAGATAGATAGATAGATAGATAGATAGATAGATAGATAGATAGATAGATAGATAGATAGATAGATAGATAGATAGATAGATAGATAGATAGATAGATAGATAGATAGATAGATAGATAGATAGATAGATAGATAGATAGATAGATAGATAGATAGATAGATAGATAGATAGATAGATAGATAGATAGATAGATAGATAGATAGATAGATAGATAGATAGATAGATAGATAGATAGATAGATAGATAGATAGATAGATAGATAGATAGATAGATAGATAGATAGATAGATAGATAGATAGATAGATAGATAGATAGATAGATAGATAGATAGATAGATAGATAGATAGATAGATAGATAGATAGATAGATAGATAGATAGATAGATAGATAGATAGATAGATAGATAGATAGATAGATAGATAGATAGATAGATAGATAGATAGATAGATAGATAGATAGATAGATAGATAGATAGATAGATAGATAGATAGATAGATAGATAGATAGATAGATAGATAGATGTTTATTGACCATTATATACAGTAGGTAGTACATTTACAGTCATAATCTAGAGCGAGTAGTATTAATAAAAGATAAAAATAAATTTTTAGTAAACCTGTGGAAGACCTTGGATGACATATCTCTAACATTTTGCTGTGTAAAAAGATTTACAAACTTGTTGTAGAGGTCTACTGGTACCTTATTACGCTTGGTTAGGTCCAATCGAGAAAAAGGTATAATCAAGTTACTGGCATGGCGAGTATCGTATTTGTGAATATCTGAATAAGATTGAATATTTTGTGAATTATGATGTATAAGTGCGAAAGAATCAAGCAAATACAAACATGCCAGGGGTAAGATCTGATATTTTAAAAAAAGTTCTTTGCAAGGAGCTCCAATCGGAGCACCCGCAAGAAGACGTATTGCTGTCTTCTGCAATATAAACACTCTATGTGCACCACTAGAGTTTCCCCAGGGGTACCCCATAATATAAGTGACTATGAAACAATGAGTAATACACAATTCTCATGACATAATTATCGACAAATGGTCTTAATTGCCTCATAAGAAATATCTGCGTGGCAAGTTTCGAACAGAGACTATTTATGTGAGCAGTCCACGTTAAACTGGGATCAAGAGTAATTCCTAGAATCTTTACGGGATCCATCTTATCTGAAGTTTTACTGGAAGTAAAAGATATAAAGTTAGTTTTAGACAAATTTAATTTTAATTTATTAGCTGAGAACCACGTATTAGCTAGGTTGAGAGAGTCTCTGCCTTGTTCATTGCCACGAGATAACAATGTTGTGTCGTCAGCATAAAGATAACAGGAGGCATTATTAATATTAACTGGTAAGTCGTTGATATAGATAAGAAAAAGGATGGGTCCAAGGACCGAACCTTGAGGGACACCTGCAGTAACAGGTGATAAAGCAGATTCACAAATATTATGACTTACATATTGCTGTCTGTTTGTTAGATAGGAACGGAAAAGTTGGAGCTCTTTGCCTCGAATTCCATAATATTCTAATTTTAAGAGAAGTATATTTATATTAACACAGTCGAAAGCCTTTGAGAGGTCGCACATTATGGCATGTGTAGATGTACCCCTATCCAGGCCCTCGACAATGTCATCTAATATAGCCAGTAATGCTCGAATAGCTGAAAAATCTTTTCTAAACCCAAATTGAGATGGAGATAATATATGTTTACTTTCTAAGTATGTGAGTAACTTCTCTTTAATTAATATTTCAAATATTTTTGAGATTATTGGAACTATGGCAATTGGTCTATAATTATCATAATTATCAATAGGCCCCTTTTTATATATTGGAAGGATCTTAGTTATTTTAAAACAATCAGGCCAAACCGCCTCATTTAGAAATTTATTAAATAGTTTAGTCAAAGCTATTACAAGGTGCTTTAGAGAGGTTTTTATTATGGGGCTATTAAGGCCATGGTAGTCAAAACAATTTGTTCTCTTTAATTTTAAAATAGCTTGACGCACGTCTGACTCAAGAATGGCTGTTGGAAAAAAAGAAGATAAAGGTGTGGGCATATTTTTCAAAAACATCATGGGATTCAGATTATGGTCCCGAACTGACAATGAAACAACATCAGAAACAGTAGCAAAGAAATTATTAAAATCATCAAGATTAAATGATGATATGTTCCCCGGTTTTTTATGAGGTCTTTCGGAATTAACAATTTTCCACACAGCTTTACTTCTATTTTCAGCATGACAGATAGTGTTACTGTAATATGCACGTTTGGCCTGTTTTAAAGCACTTCTATAGGTTTTATTACTTTCACAATAAATAATCCAATCAGTTTGAGAACCAGACATATTGCACTGATTTTTATTTTTATTGAGTATTCTCCTCAACATTCTAAGGTCCTTGTTGAACCATTTAACTTTGGACGATAAATGCTTGTTCCTATAAGGAAAATTTTTGTTGACCACTTCCAAATAGTTCTCTAAAAAGGTGTTCATTGAATTATTAGCATTCAAGTTGTCAATATGCAATTGATTCCAATTTAAATTTTCTAGATCTTCCACAAATTTATGACAATTTAAAGCATTAATCATGCGAGTACGATACGTAGCCCTGGACAAAACTTTTTGCTTTCCATCAATATGAAGAAACAACGAAAGATGGTCCGCTATATGAGTATCCAAAACCCCCGCAGATAATAAAGCAGGATTAATATTAGTGATAATATTATCTAACTGTGACTTACTATGTAACGTAATTCTAGTAGGTTTATGTATTAAGTGTTGCAAACCATACATAGCAAATATATCACATATGTCATTAACATACTCTGTACCGCCATCAAGGTTCAAATTTATGTCTCCAACAATAATAAAAAATTTAAATTAACTTGAAAAATGATCAATTAGATTACTAATGCAAGATTTAAAAATGGAAAGGTCACCCTTAGAGGATGATCTATAAGCAGTTATCAACAAACAATTTTCAGAAACTATTTCAGTAGCACAAAACTCTGCATGAAAGGAATAACAAAAGTTTAAAACATTAATATTTCTTAAAAGGATTTTCTTAGAGGAGAATATTGCAACACCACCATGTTTATTCTTTCCTTCACGACAGTAACTCGAAACTAATTGGTAGTTAGGTATAGAAATCAATTTTAAGTAATCATGCTCAAGCCAGTGCTCTGAAACACATAAAATATCATAATGATTTTTAGACAAAAACAAGTGAAGTTCATTAACCTTATTAGATAAACTTTGCACATTGACGTGCAATACAGAGTACTTACAGAAAGAGTTTAAGTTAGATGTTTTCTGACGTTGAAGATTGATTTCTTCCGTTGCTTCGGAGGAATTTCGATGGAAAAAACCGGTTTAGAATCACTCCATTAGGCCAGATGTTACTGTCAATAATGGCAGACGATTCTTCCACAGGTAACGATAACTTAAAGGAGGAATATTTTGAAGGGTTTTTGCTATTTAACTTTTCCACCTCAATATTTGGAGCGAATAATAATAATAATGATAATGATAATGATAATAGTAATAGTAATATTAATAATAATAATAATAGTAATAGTAATAGTAATAGTAATAGTAATAGTAATAGTAATAGTAATAGTAATAGTAATAGTAATAGTAATAGTAATAGTAATAGTAATAGTAATAGTAATAGTAATAGTAATAGTAATAGTAATAGTAATAGTAATAGTAATAGTAATAGTAATAGTAATAGTAATAGTAATAGTAATAGTAATAGTAATAGTAATAGTAATAGTAATAATAATAATAATAATAATAATAATAATGTTCTATTTTAGATGAACTAATTGCATGACACTAAATTCCAAACAAATCATAACTAACAATCAGCGTTATGATCTATTTTCCCGATTTATTTTCTTTTACCTTTGAACTTTAAATTATGATACTTTTAGGTTAAAATTTTATTTCATATTCAAGTTACATCTTGAAATAATATCTGACAAATTAATTAATTAATGCTATGAATTATTAAGACCCTTTATGATGGGCCATCGCGCAGTGAGCAAAATTGTCTAGGATGGCGTATGATGGCCGAGCATTTCCAACGATGGTTAGGTGTCATTTTTTCGAAGACACATGAAAGTGAAATGACTACACGAAATATGATTATATTGAATGATATATAGTAGACATCTACTTACCTATTTTGAATAGAAGATACAAATTTCCATTTATTTTTTATTGTACATCAAAGTTTAAGAATTTATAAGTATACTTTATTTTTCAACTTAATTGTTTTCAAAACGTTTTGACTTTTCGAAAAAAAATGGAAAAATATTCTTACACGTATAATTTCTATATCGTTTAATACTTTCATCTAGAATGGTCAAATTTGTAGCTAAGTATTATAAAAATATATCCAAATACATGAAATATCAAAAAGTTGGGGCTTTCTAAAATTTAAACAAACCTGAATATCTTGAAAACAATTAAATTTGAGAATAAATTATGCTGGAATTACATCTTATAAAATCTAAGGTACACTTTAAAATTTAAATAAAAAATAGTACTTATGTTTGGCTTTAAATATGCGAGTTGATGCTTACTTTTGGTACAAGTCTCATACCTACATCGCAATTGAATCCATAGAAAAATATAACAAATTCTTTATACACAAATTTTCAAAATACCAGTCAATTTTCTTTTTCAGAGACGCCTAATTGAAGATTTCCCTTACATACAATATCATGAATGATGTTTTATTTATTTATTTTTTTATAACTTTTACATGTTATTTGTGTTACAGTTTTAATAAATAAAATAAGAACTATTGTGTTTGTAATTCTTCAAAAATACCTGAGCTTAGCAAATCTGTCCCTGCCGAACAACTGCTATTAAATTAAGTATTTTAACGTGGCGATAACTTAAGTTTATCAGTGTCTTAATAAATTACAATCTGTGAAATAATTTTGTCAAAATAATAGCAACATTTTTTTAATGATAGAAATTAGATTATCAAATAATTATTAGCAGAAAATTCTCACGTAAGTTAATTTAATTCTACGTCTAGGAAATTGTAGCTTAATAGTAGATTATATTTTTACTTATATGTATAAAGAACTTTACAAAAGTCAGAAACTACTTGCAGAAACTATTGGTCCTTCTCTAATAAAAAATTTGGCAACACTGTTGGCTGCTATAAAATGCGTCAATTAAAAATTAATATACAAGCCGGCCGCAATAAAGTCGGCAATGGCTGTCACAAAATCAGTGAAATGAATGGATCTCACAAAGTACGTCTAACGAAAAGGACATCAATTTTTATTTTTAAACATAGAAATATAAAAATTATATAAGGGGGCTGGAAAAAATGAGCCGAATCAGTATTCACGTCAAAATTTACTCTAAACACAGCGGTTCTCGATGTGCAATAAGTTATACTAAATGGAATGTTGCAATAATGATAGCGGGATGTATATATATATATTTACATCTTAAAACATTAAGGCGTCTTACCACTTCGCAACCTTATGGCATCTCATAGAAGGAAACGTACTAGATCTTGTTTTGCACGTGTATATTCATTACAATGGAATGCTTATTATTACCCTCTAGCGATTAGAAGACCGTACTATGAAAATTTGATATACAGTTTTCTTACCATTTACAAAACATTGAAACCTTAACAAACTGCTAATTTTATGGCGTCAATTGTATATATTTTAACCGAAATACATATATTCCGGACTCAAATATATTAATATATGGTACATTACAACCTCATGCATTGTTGCCAAATGGTCTACATCCATCATTCTCCGCTAGAGGCTGTGATAATCCCTTCCCGCTTAAAACCTAATATCTAAAATTTAGCTGTTCTGTTATGTGCTTCCCGCAGTAATGCAAATAATGTATTATCATTCAGTAATGAAAAAACAAAAACTATCTATAGAAATATCTATTTTAAATAGTTTATCTTTTTTGATTAGTCAACGAACGACAATACATTATTTTTATTTTCTTCTGATTGCAAAAACCTATAAAATATTTTTCTATAACGTTACCCAAATAAAAAATTATTTTTTTGATAAAATTATGATATTTACCTACGCTTATTTTATTTATTTACTTTATTGTGTTAATTAATTTTTTCATTATCTATTTACAAAAAAAAAATATAATCAAAACACAAAATTAACATATAACATTTTATTCAAGTAAACATACAAATTAAACATAAATACCTACGCCATATGAGTCTGTTCAATTACAGGTAGGTAGGTACATAGTAAAAACTAAAAAAATATTTATACATACAGGGTGGGCCAACGAAAACTACACCTCGATTTACGGATTCAAATATAAAAATACGGAAAAATGCTCGGTCCCGTCGATTTCTGCATCGAAGGGGAACTACTTGTCTGCCTTTTTCATCCCCGCAACTTAAATCCCCTACCGGGGGGAAGCACGAACCCCTGATTTTGAATAGGGGTGAGAGGTGTTGTCATTTTGAAGATCTCATCGAGTACTATCTGACCCTATAATTACTTGTCAAAATTTTCATCGATAACAAAGGTAAAATAGTGAAAGCGGCAATATGGAAAAAATATCTACTTAAAATCAACAAAAAGACTACTTTTTGTGATTAGTTTATTAAATGCTGGAAATAACCACCATTCACTTCCATGTAGTAAAATAAGTTTTGTTGGAAATGTTCGCGTACATGCTTTTGCAATAATAATGACACTCCCTCGAAACTTTGAGCTACATTAAATCTCTATTGGTGAGTGAAACAACTAATAACTAATGTTAAAAGTTGAAGGTAGATTTCATTACAAATACGTCAGCAGATCAAAAGTAATCGCAAAATGAATTTTAAAGAATGTCATTATTATTGCAAATTATTGTACATTGGCAACATTTCGGGTAGAATTTGACGCCATTTATTAATTATCCAATTTAATAAATCATCTAGTGATTTGGGCTGGGTAGCATAAATCTTAGATTTCAGATGGACCCCATAGAAAAAAGTCCAGTGAATCAAAATTAGGTGACCTGGGTGGCCACTCAATATATCCCCTTTTTCCAATCGAGTTTTGAGAAAAAATTTCATCATAAATTATGACACAAGTTGTACGAAATGGGGTGGGGCGCCATATAGTTGAAAAATGACCATACTGGTCTTCTTCATTCTGCAATACTTAAACGAGGGCTGGATAAATAGCATTATCTAATAATTTCAAATAGCGTTAAATTTGGCAACCAGTTGCAAAACGTAAACAGCTGATATATATTTTTTCAGGATGCCGTTCGTTAAGTAAAGCCGCTGTTACTCACACAGTCGTTATTCTTAAAAAATAATTTTATAATTTCCACCTTTTTCTCCACGGAAAACACCATTTTAATTCTACTAAAAATTAACGTTCTTAAATATTCACGATGATCTGAAGTAAATGGTGCGTCCACAAACATTTTTTTACAAAAAAATAACAAAGAAAGGATAAAGGAAAGACTGATCTCAAAACTGACAATCAGTGCTGTCATTTTCTTATCAATAAAAATATTGATGCGGAATTATGTGGTCAGATAGTACTCGATAAAATCTTTAAAATTAGGTATCGCAACACCCTGCACCCCTTTTGAAAATTAGGGGGTTGTGCTTCCCCCTGGCAGGGGATTGAAGTTACGGGGTTGACAAAGGCAGACAAGTAGTTCCCTCTCGAATCAGAAATCGACGGGTTTGAGTGTTTTCCCACATTTTAAAGCCCGAAAATAGGGGTGTAAAGTTTTCGTTGCTTCACCTTGTATATTGGTACCAAGCATGGTAAGACATCAAAATTTCAGAAAATTATGCAAATAATACGAAAATACAGTAAATTAACAATTGTAATAAATATATACTGGGTGAGTCATTAATAATTGTACATAGCTTAAGGGCAGATCAAAACATCAAAATAAAGTGATTGAACCCAACATGTCTTATTCAATTGTTACTCCTTTTTATTCTACTTCTAGGGCGTTAAAGTTGAAAACATGTTTTAGATTTTTTTCTATATGAACCGATTGTTTTGAAAATCTGTAGTCTTATGTTTTTTGATAGCAATTACGAATATGCAAACAGTGTTAAGGTCACGACTAGGGGGCACTAGTTATACTGTACTGTCAATGTAAACAGATGTCTAACTTTTTGTATTTTCTAATAGGAAACTATTGGACAGTAGGTACAGTATAACTAGCGTTCCCTAGTCATGACCTCAACACTGTTTGCATATTAGTAATTGCCATCTGAAATAAAATTACAAATTTTCAAAACAATAAGTTCTTAAATTATAGCAAAAAATCGAAAACATTTTTTCCACTTTAACACCCTGTAGAATGAAAATTAGCAACAATTGAATAAGGCATGTTAGGCTCAATCGCTTTATTTTGACGTTAACAATCTGCCCTTAAGCCATGTATCATTATTAATGACTCACCCTGTACTTATATATAGAAGGTTTAAACCTAGAGCCAATTGTACCAAATTGGTTCAATGAAAGTTAAACTGAACTTTGCTATAACCTACAAACTACAATTGTTGAAACAATCGTACCACTGGATATTAAGCGAAGTTCAGCTGAACTTTTGCTAAACACAGCTGATACAAGGGGCTGTTAGAGTCAGTCGTACGAACATGCTTCATCAACAGTTTAACTGAACTTTGATTAAAATCCAAGGTTACGATTGTTACAAAAATTGTAACCTTGGATTTTGAGCAGTTTAGTTGAATTTTTGATGAATACATTCATACTGGCACGTAAGTTACGAATATTAAACTAAGCATAAGCATAACATTTTTTCCGTATACATTTTAGTATCCAAACCGACTCAATCAGAAGATATTATACCTAACTTATGTTGACCCTAATTATTATTGCTGTGGTTCACTGAATCGTTACAAGCCTGTCATCTGTCATTATGTCCTATCTAATTCCTAATTTATACCTCACAAATTGTTACAGACTTATTGTTATTACCTCTCTAGTTAAACTATCAAATTATTAATAATTATATAGTTTCATTGTTGACTAAGTTTCTGATGATGTCAACTTGGTTGATAAAACGTGCTTTCAAAAGTGTTTATGTTTTAGGATTTTTAGAAGCTATTGAAATAATATAACTTTGCCTCTGAAAAACTTATAGGTAAGTTTTTGATGTTGTTCAATGGAAAAACTGAAAAAAAAAATTGTGTTGCAAATATATACAGGGTGTAGCAAAATATAAACATCGAAGTCCAGAAATAACTATGTAAAGTTATATTCTGTATACTGCTATTTTTTGAAACGTAACCATAGAGATTTATAATTATTATAATTGTCAAATATATAGTAAAATATATACGTAAAATGGGTTGGTCAATTTATAAAAACGGCATCAGCTCTGATTATCGCCTTGTTATTAAATTTCTTGATTTCTATATTTTGATTAAAATTGTTTTATATTTTGGCACTCCCTGTATATTATTAAAACACAAAGTTTTTTGATCGAACCAAAAACTTACCTATAGGTTTTTCAGAGGCAAAGTTATTAGACATCAAAATGTGTCACTACATTATGGGGCACCCTATATGCCTCAATATTGACGTCTATTTGGCCGCTTTAGCGAACATTGAGATTTCAATATAACTATGGTAAAAATCAAAAAGTTAAAAAAGAAAGCGAAACATATATTAAATGATATAAATAAACCTTCTTTAAGTAGCAGTTTGTATTTAGCGCGCACCAAGCAATACAAACCAAGGATTGTAAATATAACTCAACCCGGTAGCTGCCTGTGCGGCATGCAATGTTGCCATGTCGGCTGAGTTTGTAATATGCTTGATTCAGATAAAATATACAGTAAACGTATATTACAATTCACCATCAAGCGGCAGAATCGTGAACTAAAATATACAATTTTGATCATATTCCTAACATTACCGCCTCGTGTACATATTGTTGTATTGGCCTATTGGAACTATAATCCTCGAATAAAAGAAAAGTGTAATATTTAGTCTAGTGCAACTTTAATGGGAGCTTCACTCACAGTGAACTAAACCTATAAAATGTTGATACTTATGGAGAAAACAGGGTTGACATTAAGGCGTCACATATACTGACGCCTTAAATCGCCTGAGGCCTTAATGTATGGGCGATGCATGTTATCTGAGTCGCTAAAGATAGTAGTATGTAAATATGTATATATATATATATATATATATATAAAGATTATTTACAAATCATTAAAATTAAATATGAAGCAGTAATAGGTAAATTCAAGTATGCAAATATTTGCAAAAATATAGTAATTGCTTAATCATGCATACTTAGCTGAAGATAGCAAGCAGAAGGTCTCGGACGGCAGCAAGCAAGAAAGCAAACAAGCAGTAAGTCGAACTACCAGTAAACAGGAAAGCAACTGCGACCGGTGGACGTAAAGATTTTATGGTAAGTTCTATGGTAGAGACTTACAGCAGCTGGACTACTCGCCGACGAGATAAAAAATTGTTAAAGTTTCCAAGAATGTAAAGAAACCCTAAAAGTGGGATACTTCGGATTAACATTTGTTTTCAGAAGTACAAAAAAAAATATTGAAATGATCTGATGTTACGACGATAAAAAAATAATTTAGCAACGAGCAAATTGAAAAATTGATGCATTCAATTAAAATATAAAAGAAAAATTGAGGTCCTAAATTGTGTCAACTAGTTTATATATCTACCATGAATTCAATTCTAGAAATTAAATTAAAAATCGATACTAATTTGAAAATTATACATATTACAGAAATCACATGAGGCAATATTATAAACCAGCAGCAGAAAAAAAATATTCATACCTCACAACGACTGGGTGTTTTCTTTTCCAACGACTTTTAGACCGACTTGTAGATGTATAAGGTGGCAGGTTAAAATAGTAGGTGATTTTCCCAGAACTTGCAAATGCAGCTTCAAAAAAACTATACCAAAATCCAAATCGAAACTGGACCACCAATTTTTGATAGCGGGCAAATTTACCCTTATTCACAAAGATGAGTTTACACCAGTATACTTCTTAAATGCACCGCAACAAGTTTAGAAAAAAATTGTCTTAGGAATCACCACGTGTACTTTCTAGAAGTTACAACCAGAAATTTTTATCAAAACTGCCAGAAGCCTCTAGCGAAATCGTTCCGCAAAAAAACTTATTCTAAGAAATATATTCTTAAAACGACACATAGCTACACCTACTAGCGAGAATTCGACTTAATAAAAGATTAACAGAAAACTATAACACGATCATTGGATTTAAATTGATAAGCAAATAAATACATTAAATAGATGTACAAAGAGGGCGATGAAAAATTACTTCGGAATAAATAATAATAAATTTTTACTTAAAAATTTATTAGCGAGCTAACGACTAATCTAAGGTGAGTAAATACTAATTAATTCTAGGAGAACACTCAAAATTGGCATACAATAGAATGAGGTAATTGTTGAGAGTTAACGAAAATATAACCTGAGAAGTTTGTGTTTTGTTTACAAATTAGTTGTTTATTTCTTATTTTCCAGATCTCTAAACGGAGGGGAAAGAAAAGAAGCGAATTCAGAATAAATTGTTGAACAGGTACATATTTCTGAACTATCCTAATGATTTCATTCATAAAATTCGGGTGTGCTAAAATAATAATTTTGTTAATCTAAATTTTCATTTGTTTTAGATGCAGAATACTTACGAAGTAGAAGTTATATTGTACTAAATTTATTTATTTAATAAAGTTAGTAGTGCTCAAACTATTACATCACATATAGAGAATCCCATTCTCTCCGTGAATCGGAGGCATTTGACGTCGGGGTGCCCTCAGTGCCTTCTGCATCTTCCACAATCTGCGATCTTCCGGGTTCAATGACTCCAGGTGCCACTGTTCTTGTTTGTAAAAAGGTTGAAATTATATTCACATGTTTCTAATTTATTTTAGTATATCTACGTACGATGAAATTCATGTCATCATTATACATTGGCTAAAATATATTTTTCTACGTTCATGCAAATAACAAAACTTTATTGAACTATATTTAGTAAAAAAGTGTCTCTTTATTGCACTAGTGCAATAAAATGTTTATTGCATTCATCAGTCATTCTACTACAGCTTTTTGTCATGGCAAACATAAACATTCAAATCGACGTCTTATTTTCCTAGACTTAGTGTCATCTAAATAAAACATTTTTTGGTTTGGTTGTTACACATGAAACTACTTCATAGTACATAGTGCATGTGTAGAGCGTTACTGCCTATACTAACAACAACTGTTTTTTACAAACGCGGTCGTTTCAAACGTTAAGTTGCTAGCAAGACCAGCGTTTTCAGAAAGAAGCCTAACGCCTGGGATCGTGTCCTAAAGCTCTGTACTTGTACTGTGCAACACACATGCAGTAGAGGTACAAGCAGTATGATATAGAGCGTGTGTAGACTGTTATTACATCAACTGTCTTACAAACGCGGATAGAGTAAGCTATTTATACTGCTTTTTTCCGATTGCCAGTACATTACTCTTCTTCCTGAGCCTGCTGCATCCCAGGCTGAACTTTTGATTTTTGACTTGTGGAATAATTGCTTGAATGATTTTAATAACATTTTGCCTCTTTGATTATGCAGCAACTTGTTGCACAAATTTGACATTAAAAAATTACAGCAAGCTGCTGGAGAGTCTGATTGTTAACACTTATATAAATATGCATGAGACTTTTGCACAAATACCAACGCTTCTTCTGGGCTGCGTTCATAAATGTCCTATCGATGTCCCATTGCAGTAATAGTTACTGGGTGTTTTGAATAATTTTTCCTATAAATTACACGATAATCACTTACTCGTATTCTAAAATACCCTTTGAATTTATGTGATAATGCTTGACCTATTGCTCTAGGGTTGGTTGCAAGACGACTATCTATAGCTCTTCTCACTCCAGATCTTATCGTTCGTGGTAATGCAAGAAAGTCCTCCTCAAGAACTCTTTTTAAATAGATAATATCGTATCTCAGCTTGTATCTCCTGCTTTAGACTGTTTTTGCAGATAATATTCTATCCCAGTCCACATCCTCACTTCTAATTTCTTCATCACCTCTAGTATCACGCTCAAGAGAAAGCTGAGCTAACTCTATATCTACTTCATCTATTTCATCATCAGCTTCAGATAATTTTCTTGCTTCAATTTCTTCTTCCACTAGGTCCTTTACAACTTCTATAGTTTTATTTTGCACTTTTGCCATTTCTATAAAGTAGTGAGCAAATTCCCCTTCAAAATTTACATTAACATTACGCCTTCCTTGACTTTGATCCATATTATTCACTTCAAGATATCAACTTTAAACTATAACATTTTTATATAATTTTGTCAATCCCCTTACTCGTTGAAAAAGGATCTTTCTCTTCGGAGTCATGCCTGCAACTTTTAGCTCAGCCTTAATACGTTGCCGTAGATTCAGCAAATCATTTATCTGAACTTCTGCATATCTCACAACATGGTCACCATATGCAATTGATACTACTCGATCTCTATTTTGCAGTTTCTTTATCGCTTCGTTATACATTTTCCAACCACATACTCTGTTTCACCTCTTTAGGCTTTTTACTTTCCATTTTTCCACACAAACTCTTCCATTTACTCCATCGATTAACTCCTAAAGCAATAGATGCAGCTCTTGTATAAATCCGGCAATCTAGTACTTCATTTCTTTCCCTTACCTTTTGCTACTCTTGTTTGGTATATCCTTTTACTACCTTGCTGACTAATTGCTCTGCTGTTAGCTGCTTAAAATATTCAGGTGCAAACTCCTGAAAATAACAATATCCTGCTGGAGCTTCCTCATCTTCTTTGAAAACGACTCCTACTGGCCAGAGCTTTATTCCTCTTTTCAGCTTTTGACCACCAACTGTTATATCTACTCTACTTGGGCTGCTAAGTGGCGCTAGGGCTTTATTTACACCTTTGACTGCCATCACTTTTCCAGAGCCTTGATGACTTCTCACCCAATTGTATACTTCTTGTGTCGCATATCCTGCATCTACTACTACTGCTACATCATGCTTATTATATACTTGAGTATACTTGAGCCCATTTTCACCGATAAAATAATGATTGAGTAACTCTGAAAGCTTTCCCCATACTTCTACTCTTCCAGTATCACCTTTAAATACTCGATAGTCTTTACCAATTCTCGCGGGTTTTCCCCCATGCTACAACTATTTCTAAACGATCTTTTTGCACATCTACTCCTGCTGTCAAAACTACTTCACCCTTTGGTACTGTACCTATGGGAAAAAAATCTCTCCTGATAAATAATTGCTTCTAGTCCGGTACTTCTCCTTTGTCTACCCAAGTTTCTCCTAAAGTGGTATTTATCCATGCTTGCAGCAATTGTTCACTTTCTTTGGCATGCAGAAAATCCACTGCTTGAGTTCAGTTATACCAGCCAACTGGACTATAATGACTTGAAAGATGAAATCCTTTTTTCTCACCTTTTATTGGATTAGTAGGCCTTCATTCTCTACGGTCTAGCATCTCTGTCTTCTGATGATTTTTTATTTTGCCACTACATTCAGTGCAGACATAATGTGCTGTTCTTGAATCGCTATTTTTCCATTTAATTTGTGATCACTTTAGAACTTGATAGTAATTACAATGCGGACATGGAACAAAAAAGTATTTCTTATCTGTTGCTTCAAATTCTTTCTCCATTCTGCTTATTTCATGAAACGTTGGTGCGAAATTTTTTGCCGTGAAAATGTATTAGTTCGAGCAATACTGGATCTCCTTCACCTTCCGAATCTCCTGGATAGGCATCTATTTTATCAAAAAAGAAATATTTTACTGGTATAGACCTGAGACCCATACTACTATTCGCTCCGGTTATTACTACTATTCCACCTGGAAACTCCTTACTTTGTACAGTATTGCCTGAATCTCTTGACCTTGGGTCTTTTACTTTACTTTTTAAACATGGTGTACTCTCTATTAACGGTGCAAATCTCCCCTTTGACCAACGCTTTCCCATTTCAACTGTCTGCTGTACTATTAGTATTGGCCCTGGCGTTTGATCAATGATGGAGCCTATCCAATTATTTCCTGCTTCTGTTCCTCCAATCTGCGCTCCCTTCATAAACACTACTTTTTCTACAGACGAAGACGGAGATAGTGAATCCATTATTTCTTTTAAATAAGGAGTTCTTTCTGATCTCCACTTTCCTGGCTCTGATGCTGCAGTTGGCGCTAAAACTCGACACTCATTCGCCCACTCGGATACTTTAAGATGCGTCTTAAACCTTCAGAAAAAGTTCTAGCATATATCATTGCCTGCATCTACTCATAACTATCTCAACATCATTAACAGTAGACTACACTCCTCCAGTTCCATAAACATTTTTTTCTAAAATTCCTTTTCTATATATCTTTTGCTCATCTTACTTCTCATTATTGCTATAACAAACGTAAATACTCCTGTTATACCCTATATATACTGCTCCTGCTATTGTGCTGACTGTAATATAGATGCAGATAATGTTATTATGCTTTTTCATCCTTTTATCTGCTATTTCTCTCTGTGCTATATATTATGAAGGGTTGAAAAAATAACAACGGTATCTCTGCAGAGCAATGCCCCATTTTCTTCAGTAAACAAAACTTTTAGTAACTCTAAAATGTTTGATTTGATTGCTAATTGTAAAATGTAACTGCCCTTTTTCTGCAGCAAGGTAAATCGGTGATAGACCTTTATTATTTGAAATATTAATATCAATTTCTTCTTTTAAAATTGCATCTACGAGTTCAATTTCTTCTCTTTGTACAGCTAAATGCAATAGACTATTCTTTTCAGGACCGTATTTATTACTCATCTCACGTGTATTTTTAGCGTAATCAAATGGTGTCTTGCCGCTATCGTCTTTTACCAATGGATCTATATCTTCTCGCGTTAGTAAAACTTCTATTGTTTCAAGTCTTTCATTTCAGCATAGTGTAGTGGTGCCTTATTTTCGTAGTCTTGCAATTGATTATAGCATTAGGCTCCTTTATTTGTATTTGAGGATATCCAAATACAAATCTCTTTCATCGTAATTAGTATTACTTACAGCTATATGAATGGGTGACAATTTCATTGAGTTTTTTCTTATACGTGCGCTACTTACATCTGCTCCTAGCTCAGCAATAACTTTACTATCTCCAGCTTTTTGTTATTAACTGCATAGTGCATTGGTTTCTGATTTCGTGCATCAAAGACATCTATTTCAGCGTTTCCTTCTTCTACTAAAAGTTTGACAATATGGTCACGGATTTCCCAATCCGAATTTTTCTTACTGCCAGAAAACAATCCGTTAATTAATCACTTATCTTTATTAACTACTTAGTACACTACTGATCACTAATTACAACTCAACTAAACACTATTTCACTTTTAATCGCTATCTAAATTGCTCTAAACACTCCAATTCAAGACTGTAATACAAGACTAACTAACTCGGCCGTTTATTCTTCTTTTATGGACCAAACGAATATTCCAGGTATTTTCTAGTATCTTTAGATCCATTTTCTCGAACGCTTCTCGTCGATTCCTCATTTTCCAGTCCTGCCTCGATACACGGCATTTTGTTTGTTTACCAGAATCGCGTAGGGGCGATCGGGGCAATCTTAGCATTTCGCGGTACCACAGTCGTCGAATTGGGTGCGAGCGGGGCAAATTCTGTGACAATATTCTAATGTCTTATGCCTGCTGCTAGCTGGCGTATGATGCAAAGCATTTCGTACATTAACATCAACACCTTCTCTCATCAAATATCTAACTGCAATAATTTCACCTATCATTGCAGCTAGATGAAGTAAACTATCTTGCCCTAATCCGTATTTGTTATTAATAAGTGCTTTCAATATTTCTGCTTTTTTACCTTCTTTGGCGTTTGCCATCATTATCTTCTACAAAAGGATTAATGTTCTTCTTCGTGAGTAACAAGTCCACCATACTTATTTCGTCAAACTATATAGCGCAATGTAGTGGCGTCTTTCCATTTACATCCACTTCCGTCTGATTAATGAGGCATTTTATTAATTCTAAACTTAAGTTAGCAGACATTATTTAAAATTTAATATTAGATAATTCTCCAAGTGAGCTTGTAATCTCTTCAGTTAACGTCTTATGAATCTTTTCAGTGTCACTCAGTGATGTAAGTAGTTCTGAAACCCTATTTGGAATATTAAGTAAATAAATTATTACGGACAACTCTTGCTACATTAAATGCTTCAGTTTTTACTTCCTCTACTGCTACAGGTTCTCCTATCTCAGCCTTAGCTTTCGTCTCAAGCAGTTTACCACGTTCCATTTCATTTTTTATTCGCGATTTTAGCAACATCGTGGAAAGCTTTTCTCCGTTTTCTGAATTTCTTCTCAGTGGCTAACTTGTATCTCTTATTACTGCCACCGCTTTATTTACTTGTTCTCGGTCAATGAGTCCATCTTTGAGTTCAACGATTCCTTTCTTTACCAGAGAACAGACATATTGCCTCGAAAACCCTTTTTCTCTTGCCCAGTCTGATTGCGTAATTCTCACCTTTTTTTCTCATCTCTCTTGTTTCTGCGAATTTTCTTCTTCAATCTCTGAAAAAGTTTTACCAGTACCAGAAAGAATAGCTTCCTTGTGTATACCAACCAACCAACGTTTTATGGTTACATCTACAAACTTTGAATCTAGCTCTATTGTTCTGCAGATCCTGTTCTCCTGTTCCTGTTCTCTCACATGCAATCAGTGTGCTGCCAGAACCGCCAAATGGATCAAGTACAATATCTCCTGGTCTACTGCTATTTACTCTCTCCATTAACTCTACTGACTTCATTGTTGGACTGGTTTGTCATAAGACCAGAAATCACTTTGACTTCTTCCTCCATGCCACTCACGTTTATTGCCACTTTTCCATCCATAAAGCATTGCTTCGTTTTGTCTCTGATACTCAGATCTTCCTGACGTAAAATGATTCTTTGCCCAAATGATAAATGTCGACCAACGACCACCTGCTTCTTCAAATACTTTTTGCAACGTTGAAAACTCTAATGATAATATGCAGATGTAGATTGCTCCTTTGATGTATGGTAAAATATGAGTGCAAGTATTATATAGAAAAAGTTCGTACTTTTCACCATGATTATCGTTCAATACCTTTTTATCTTGGCTACTATCATAGTCAACGTTATATGAAGGATAACAAATAGTAATATCTGCCATTTTATCGTCTAATACTGCTTTAAATGATTCAACCAGACAACTATCACCACAATAGATTCTATGATCACCCAAAATCCACAGATCCCCTGGTTTTGTTACTTCTACTTTTTTGTCATCAATAGCTAAATCAGAAAGATCTTCTTCGCTATCTAAATCATCAAGAAAATTTGGAACTTTTTTGTAATTCAAATCCAGTCGTTTTAAGGTCAAATTGTAAATCTTCTAACTTGAAGTTCCACTTTTAAAAGCTCATCATCTCACTTTGCCCAATTAGCTGATTGATTTGCAAGTAGTCGAAAAGCTTTGGTTTGTGGTTCATTTAAATTGTCACTTAAGACCACGGGAATACTTTCCATACCAATTTTGCTTGCTGCTTTAAGTCTTAAATAACCATCAACCACAGTTCTATCGCTTTTTGCAACTATTGGAATTCGAAAACCAAACTCCCGAATAGAAGCACACATTTTGTTTATTACATCGTCATTTTTACAAGGATTACGCTCATATTCAACTAGGTTTCGGGTATGATAGTGAATTGCTAAATTCATATAATTACTATAGTTAAATTCTTAATAACTAATTAAAAAGTTAATATTCAAAATATATCTGACGCTAAAGAAGACCTAGAGTCGAACCCACCAAACCCTCCAGTCTGGCCGAAAGGACCCACTTTTTATGGGATTTTTAATATGTTAAAATCTTTAGTAACATAGAACATTAAAGCTAAAGCGTCAGATTCGTTACCGTCTTTAGGTGAAAAACCTTTTCTCTTTACAGCTTCAATAACTTCACTCTTACTTACATTGCCTTTGTCTGCTATAAAGCGTTTTATAGTTTTAACATTAATACCTTTGTATGGCACATGATGTTCTTCACACCCGGCAGACAGAACGGCAAGAAAACCACCGTAGCAATGCGCATCAGTTCCAAGATGTCTTCTCACTTCTTCAAAGTATACTACGGAAATGTCTTTCAAAGAATTAAGCCAATTACGAAAGTTTAAGAAACACATGCCACCTCCACTGACACAGTTAGAAATAACTGCACTAAAATACAATGAAAACTTGGAATATGTTACTATTACTCACCCTTTTCATCCATGACCAGGACAACGTTTTCAAATTGTAATGACCGATACACACTTAATTTAAAAACGTTAGCAGGTGGTACAATATCTTACGTGATTGGACAGATAAAGCAGACCCTAATCCTTATAATAATATTATTGGTTCATTGCGTACTCTGTCATTTTCTCATCTTCAACAACTGGTTAAATTGGTTGCTAATCTAGATCAAACAGCAAACGAAAAAGAGATTAATCAACGGTTGGTATAAATATGGGAAATAAATTATACAATCGGAACAAAAAACCTCGGTAGAAACTACACAAATAGCTATTTGTGTAGCAAACATGCTGCATGACTACTTAATAAAAGAACAGCAAACAATTAAAACGGAGGATAAAAATGACACAAAACAGAGAAAAACAGAGTCATCATACATCAAAACTAGCCTATGTTTATTTGAGACAGTCAACAATGGAACAAGTATAAGGCTCAATCAGGAGAGTATTGAAAGACAGTATACATTGCAAGATAAGGCTCAGCAAATGGGATGGCATCGGAGTGCAATAAGAATTCTAGATAGTGATTTAGGAATCTCAGGTACTCAATCTAATAACCGGAAGGATTTCAAAATGCTAATTGCAAATGTATCAATGGGAGAAGTGGGAGCAGTATTTGTGCTGGAAGCATCTAGATTATCTAGAGCCTGTAGTGACTGGCATAAGTTACTCGAATTTTGTGCGTTACGTAATACATTAACCATTGATGAAGATAGCTGTTATAATCCTGCTGACTTCAATGACCAGTTATTGATAGAATTCAAGGGGGCAATGTCACAATCAGAGATTAGATTTTCTCTACTAGTGGGATTTTGAGTATGACGAGGGAGGTCATACTCAACTTGACAATGATGAGTAAGTCAGAAGGGTAGTTCAATTATTATTTAAGGTATTCAAAGAAAAGAGCAGTACCTATGGAGTAGTTAATTATTTTATCCAACACAAGAACCGGTTTCCAAAAAGGGAGTATCGAGGTATTTGGAAAGGAAAGTTAGTATGGGAAGCGTTGACACCCTCTAGGGCATGTCAGATATTAATTCTTGTTATGCAGGTACTTATGAAAGAAATTGTCAGGTAGTAGTCAGGTTAAGACAACGACAACTTGCTTACTAATAAAAGCTTGGCATACAATTATTAACGATCATCATCAAGGTTATATACCATGGGCGTAGGCGTAGGCGTAGGCGTAGGCGTAGGCGTAGGCGTAGGCGTAGGCGTAGGCGTAGGCGTAGGCGTAGGCGTGGGCGTAGGTCTAGGTCTAGGTCTAGGTCTAGGTCTAGGTCTAGGTCTAGGTCTAGGTATAGGTATAGGTATAGGTATAGGTATAGGTATAGGTATAGGTATAGGTATAGGTATAGGTATAGGTATAGGTATAGGTATAGGTATAGGTATAGGTATAGGTATAGGTATAGGTACAGGTACAGGTACAGGTACAGGTACAGGTACAGGTACAGGTACAGGTACAGGTACAGGTACAGGTACAGGTACAGGTACAGGTACAGGTACAGGTACAGGTACAGGTACAGATAGATATAGATATAGATATAGATGTAGATGTAGATGTAGATGTAGATGTAGATGTAGATGTAGATGTAGATGTAGATGTAGATGTAGATGTAGATGTAGATGTAGATGTAGATGTAGATGTAGATGTAGATGTAGATGTAGATGTAGATGTAGATGTAGATGTAGATGTAGATGTAGATGTAGATGTAGATGTAGATGTAGATGTAGATGTAGATGTAGATGTAGATGTAGATGTAGATGTAGATGTAGATGTAGATGTAGATGTAGATGTAGATGTAGATGTAGATGTAGATGTAGATGTAGATGTAGATGTAGATGTAGATGTAGATGTAGATGTAGATGTAGATGTAGATGTAGAGGTAGACGTAGACGTAGACGTAGACGTAGACGTAGACGTAGACGTAGACGTAGACGTAGACGTAGACGTAGACGTAGACGTAGACGTAGACGTAGACGTAGACGTAGACGTAGACGTAGACGTAGACGTAGACGTAGACGTAGACGTAGACGTAGACGTAGACGTAGACGTAGACGTAGACGTAGACGTAGACGTAGACGTAGACGTAGACGTAGACGTAGACGTAGACGTAGACGTAGACGTAGACGTAGACGTAGACGTAGACGTAGACGTAGACGTAGACGTAGACGTAGACGTAGACGTAGACGTAGACGTAGACGTAGACGTAGATATAGATATAGATATAAAGGAAAAAAGGTATTTGTCATGGTGTAACCTTACCTAAGTTAAAGATAGTAGTAATTGTTAATGAAGGGTTCGACAATGCACGACAGCTTTATACAGCTATGAGCGGGCGTGAGTTCGATTGTTTATTTTAAAATAACAAATACTTTGTTTCAATAAATTCCAACAAATAACACTTTGTAAGTAGACAACCTTGGGCGCCAGCCGTTCTAGGGAAACGACAAAAAGTGGACAAAATACACAATAAACCAAAATAATAAAAAATTGTTTTAAAATATTTAATTTAGTGGTTAATGTATCTTAAATTCACATGAAACAATAGATAATATAAAAAGTAAAAGTGCTAGGGTATGTTTGTTGTTCTCTAAATAATAATATAGAAAAATGTCATAAAATAAATTGTATTAAATATATTGTACGTACTAAATTAAATTGACTATAATATTGTGTTCCTTGCTAATACGAATATTAAATTTAATAAAATGAGCATATAGGGATATATTGAAAACACAGAGTATTATTCGACATTGAATCTTTCAAAATTATATCAACGATTATCCCCTCCGCAAACAGCTGTAATGGAGTTCACAGTTTTAAATAAATATATAATATTGAAAAGGCATAAGTATAAAAAAGGAGTATATAATAACAAATGACAATTAGTAGTTGTCGTAGGATAAACTGACTTTCCCCTGCAGTACTTAAGACTCGATGGTGCGCTTGCATTCGTGATAAAAAAATAGAAAGAACTTACAATATTATTGAAAGTTGGTACAATGGTCCTAAATGGTCCTGGTCATAGTTTTACAGAAAGTGAGTACATCAGCCTCTGGGGCTCTTCCAAAGATAGATGGTTATGTCAGCCTCCTGGACTCGCCAACAAACTTTGTCGTAATGGACATACTTCAAAACGTCAGCAGTATATAGGTGATGCAATGATGTTACCAATGATTATCTACTACTTTAGGAAGTACTTCGGCCTGGATAGTACGTAATACGTGGTACTCAATAAGACAGAATTACATAAAGCAGCATACCGTAGAGTAGTAATAAACGTTAGCGTAAAGTAAAAAGCCTAAAATATGATTACGTCTAAGTATTTAACTCTCTCATCTCTCATCATCTCTCATCATTTCTCATCATCTCTCAACTCTCTCATTTAACTATATTTAACAAAACAAAAATTATTTAAACATTAATATCTACCTCAGAATATTATAAGGCCACTATATTTCGCACAGAGAGTGATTTTTAACCAATATTCCTCGACTCTTGCGTTCGCTTCCTAATTTCTAGCGGTCTATAAAAAGAACATACATTTCTTGTCTATAAAAAAACAACTCGCTGGCCCGTGTAAAATAGCAAATGAAAATTGAAATTCGAATTGTTATTAAACATTTAATAAAATCTATTTATTATTAGAACATCATTTCATCACTAATCATATCACTGCATAATATTGTACATGTTGTTGTTATTTGTTATTATATTTTAACTTATAAGCAGAGTGTAGCACTTTCAAGAAACAATTTTCAAGTCTTTTATCAAATATTAACGATCTTGGAAACAATTTTCAAGTCTTTCATCAAATATTAACGATCTTTACCTCTAAAAGTTAAACTAATTTACTGCTGACTTATATTATTGTATAGATTGTCCAATTTATATTTTTGAAGTAATTCTAAATACTAAACGTGTATAATTATAACACAAACCTTTATTGAATATATGGTTGCCTACTAAATGTTAGTTTTGCTGTCCTTCTGGAATACCGCATGTTTTACTAAATTAACCGTTACAATGGTTACCAGTGTAATTGGAAAATAACGTGTGGTAGTAATATTTCTTAGATTAAGCTGTGCATTAGCAGTAATGGAACCAGCACAAATTGAAATTACCATAAAAGCGTTTGAGGAATTGGAACAACGAAGCTACAACATGCTAGATAGGTAATGGCAGATGCAGATAGAAAGGGCAGACTATGAAGTGCAGTTAGCACAGAGGCGTTACGAGGAGATAGATCCATCAAATCGCATAGTAGCTGCAACTTTAGAAAAACGTTGGAATGAAGCTTTGGTCATGTTAAAAGAAGTACAGGTTCAATATGCTGAGTATGAAAAAAGGAACGTACTTATGGCAACAAAACAAGAAAAAGAGAAAATATTAGCGCTAGCTAAAGACCTGCCACGCTTGTGGAATGCAGAGGCAACAAGTGCAAAAGATCGAAAACGTATTTTGCCATTTCTAATAAAGGATAGTGAATTGAAAAATTATGCGATAAACAAAAAATAATATTGCATATATGCTGGCACACAGGTGCTACAGAGGATTTAGAAGTACAATTATCACATAAACATTCGGAAAATACGATTAATCGAATAAAGCAATTAGCAATAACTATGTCTGATAAACAAATTGTTGACCAATTAAATAAGGAAGGGTTGGTCACAAACAGAGGTAAACCATTTACTGTTAGCTGTATTAATTGGATTAGGTTTAAATACCAAATTCCAATGTGTATTCAAAGTTCTGAGGAGTTATCAGTTAAACAAGTTGCAGAAAAATTTAATGTAAGTCATGACATGGTACGTTATTGGATTATACGTAAATTTATCAATGCGTGACATATTGGTTTAAAATTCTGGATCTCCAAGTCTGGAGTAGGAGCTAGAGTTAAAAAAGTGCATCGAGAGTTCATCTAAAATAGCAACTGCAAGATTAAAATCTCAAAAACAAATTGAAGGAGGTGTATTATGAAATTACGGTAAAAGCACTACAAAAATGGGAAAAGAGATTTAAGTTAAAAAAAGTAAAAATAACAGAAGTGAAAGAAGGAAAGGTCAATATTTCGTTAGATGGTATTTATCTACCAAATGGGAAAAATATTCATTTTGAAGTAATTGTAGTATAAAGATGGAGCAGCTTAACATTATTGAGACACTAAACTTCAAAGAAATCTTTTCACGTATGAAGGAGGAGTTGATACGTCGGGACTCAACTTTCACAGCATTAGTAGAAAGTGACCAAGCAATAAAGATTTTGGAAGTGGCAGCCTGGAGAGAGCTTTTGCTGAGACAAAGAATAAATGAAGCAGTAAAAAGTAATTTACTGAAGTTTGCAGGAGGAGAAGACCTAGAGTTTTATGGTGTAGAAAGGCAATATGGAGAAGAAGATGAACGCTTTAGAAAAATAATCAAGGCAAAAATAGTGGGTTGGAGCACAGGAGGAAATTATCGGTATTATGCATTATTAGCAGATACGAGAGTAAAAGATGCATTAGTAGAATCACCTGTACCAGAAAAAGTACAAGTTTCAGTTTTATCAACATAATTATCCACAACTGGTATACCCCAAGAAGAAATACTAGAAATTGTCAAAAATCAACTAAACAGGGAGGATGAGAGGATTTTAACAGATACAATAGAAGTGGTAAGTTGCAGAAGGTGAAGAAGCAATTTATAGAAAAATTTGAATTAGCAAAAAGATTAGCGAATCTTTTTGTAGATGGAATGAGTAACGTAGAGCTGTTGGAACCAAAGGAAGATATTGCTATAGCAGGAAATGTGTGTGCTAAATTGGAGAATTTGAAAATCGAATTAGTGAGACAAAACTGATGCTATTACCACCAAATTCTACGAAACAAGAGCAAGAGCTAGTAGAAGCAGTTGATTACAAGTTGATACAAGTTACATTAAGGGATTTAAATTCAGCTTAAAAGAAGAAATCTTACCTTGGTTAATCGAAGAATATGGGTTAGAAGAGATTCTGCGTTGGGCAAAAGAGAAAAGATGAGCGATAAAAGAAGGAATACAATTTCAGTGTTTAAGAGGAACACCAGCGTCACTGAAAATAGCATTAAAATGGGCAAATATAGATGATACTACAATTATTGAAGAGGCACCCGGATAATACTTTTTTGTATTATAGATAGGGATAAAAGATGTTGATGCAGTAGTAGAGCTGGCACTGTAGAACTGACTGCCTGTAAGATCCAGATTGATGAGGATTTTTAACGATTATTATAATGCACAGAGATTTATATTGGATACGAGTTTATTTGGAGATCTTCTTTCTGACTATTCGGGGGTAAAAATAGAAAAAGATGAACCAGTGTTATCATTTGGAAGAGTAATTTTCTTCAGGTCAGAAGGTCCATTAGTAGAGATTGTAGATAGTTATACCAATTCCCACTATACAAAGAACGGATAGACAATAATGGAAATAAGCCATACTAAAGTAAGTGAAATAGCGAGGTTTAAATGGCATTAAGATCAAAATTATTGGATGAAAAAGTAGTAGAATCAGCAATAAAACTGCTGAAGAAAGTAAGGAACAATGCATATGTTTCAAAAAAACTAAATGCTGTAATCACGACAAAAAAGCATAGTATAACGGTTGTAACAAAAATATATTGTATTTCAAGAAGCGCACTAACTTCGTGGATAAAACTCTTGAAATTTGGCAGAGAAGAAAAACTGTTTGCTCCTCCATCACGCCGTAGAAAACTAAATTAAATCAGGCTCAACTACAGCAAATTGAAACATATATAGAAGAAAATTCTAATATTACCATTAAAGAAATCAGAATAATAATGCAGGAAAAGTTCGGATTAAATATCAGCAAATCTACAGTACACCGCCATATGCAAAAGATGAAATTTTCATATATTATACCAAGATCAGTACACAACGTACAAGATAAAAGTAAACAAGAGAAATTAAAAAAAATCTTAATGAAGTTATTGGCAAGTATCCAGAAAAAGAGCTATTGCTAAGTGAATGCTGCAATATACATGCCACTGCACTCTGCATGCAGATAGAGTTGCAATAATAAAAGAGCCGGTAAAAGCAGGAGCTGCAGTTATCAACTGAATAAGTATGGTGCAACACCAATGTATTACATATGGGAGAGTGAAAAGTATTGCTTATGGGATAGTGGAGAGAGTGAAAAGGCAAGTAAATTTCTGAGAAAACAAGGAGAATAACAAAAAGTAGAAAACTGACTGTACTATGGAATAGAGAATTTAGTGGAAGAAATAGCAGATATGTGGGATGGGAGCTATTTACCGGAGTTAAAAATAATAGAGATAGAAGAAATAAGGAAGAGAGACAAAAAGTTAATAAAGGAGGAATGTCAAAATTTAGCAAGCAAAATAATGAGCCAAGTAAAAAAATGATAGACGAGGTGGTGAGAAGAAAGGCTTAAAGAAGGGATTTAAATTCAAAGAAAAGGTGAGGTAAATTATGAGTAAAAAAGAAAAAGAGATATTTAATAAGTCAGCAAAATAATTATTAGAGAACTCATATAAAAATATTTATGCAAGAGACGAAAAGGGAAGGAACAGTTCTGCATCATGCTGTAGACGCAAAAACAGTGAGGTTTATTGGTCGAAAAAGGAGTAAATGTAGGAGGATATAGAGCACTACACCTAGCGGTAACGGAGAAACGTCTAGAAAACGTGAGAAAATTGATAAAATCAGGCAAATGTATATGCAGAAGAATATGGAAATAAATGCACACCACTACACCTTGCATGTTTTGTGGGGAAAGTGGAAAGTAAAAGAGAGTGAAAGCAGGAGCAGAAATAGAACAAGAGGATGAATGTGGGATGACAGCGATTGATTATGCAAAAAATAGCAAAGATATTGCCGAAATATTTAAGAAAGAAACAGTTCAACAAAATTAAAAATTATTTGAGAAATTATGATAGACTAAAAATATGGAAAAAAGGAAGAAATAAAAAGAAAAGTAAAAGGTTTGGAAAAGAGCTGAGAAAAATATGGAAAAAGGTGTTTGGGAAAGAAGCGCCGAGAAATACGAGAAAATATCTAATACCGAGGTTAGCATATAGAATGCAAGAGGAGGCATATGGATAAATGTGAAAAAAAGGCAAAAAGACTAGAGTATCTGGCAGTTCAACTAGAAAAGGGAAAAATAATAATAATAATAATAATAATAATAATAATAATAATAATAATAATAATAATAATAATAATAATAATAATAATAATAATAATAATAATAATAATAATAATAATAATAATAATAATAATAATAATAATAATAATAATAATAATAATAATAATAATAATAATAATAATAATAATAATAATAATAATAATAATAATAATAATAATAATAATAATAATAATAATAATAATAATAATAATAATAATAATAATAATAATAATAATAATAATAATAATAATAATAATAATAATAATAATAATAATAATAATAATAATAATAATAATAATAATAATAATAATAATAATAATAATAATAATAATAATAATAATAATAATAATAATAATAATAATAATAATAATAATAATAATAATAATAATAATAATAATAATAATAATAATAATAATAATAATAATAATAATAATAATAATAATAATAATAATAATAATAATAATAATAATAATAATAATAATAATAATAATAATAATAATAATAATAATAATAATAATAATTATAGAGAAGAGAAGAGTTTATTGACAGCTTTATATACAATTGCAGTACATTTATTGTCACAACTAAAACAGTAAATATATGAACGATAAAATCACAACGTCTCAAAATAATTATTATAGAGTGGTAAAACAGATACAAAACACAAAAATGCAGTTATGAATTAAAAGAGATTAGTAGTAAATTCCTCAATAGAAGGAAAACACTGATCCAATAAGAATGTTTTTAAAAATCTGTGAAACGTGACAGAAGGCATGCTTTTGACATTCTTATCAGTGAAATGATTACAAACAAGATTATATAAATTTAGCGGCAACTTATTATGCTTTGATGCATTTATGCGCGAGAATGGCACAATCAAGTTAGGTCCTTTATATTATGAATATCAGAGTGCGTCTTAAAGTTCTGAAAGTTATTATGAATGAAAGCTAGAGATTCTAGGAGATATATACAAGGCAAAGGCAAAATCTTATATTTTTTAAATATGTCTCTGCTAGGAGCACAATAGGTTGCCGCAGCTACGAGGCGGACAGCGGCCTTCTGCAATATGAATGCTCTATGAGGAGAACTAGCACTACCCCACACAATACAACACAATACCGTAAGTCAGGTGACTATGAAAAAGTGAAAAATACGCTATCCTCATAACATTATTATCAACGAAAGGCCTCAATTGCCTCATGGCAAAAATTTGTGACGAAAGTCTTGAGCAGAGATTGTGATATGAGGAGACCATGTTAAACTGGGGTCGAGAGTAAAGCCCAGTAACTTTGCAGTGACAGATCTATCTGCCAATTTATCACAAGTGAAAGTTAGGTGCTGCGTTTTTGAGACATTCAGTTTCAGCTTATTAGCAGAGAACCATTGTTTAGCTAATTTTAAACAAGTTTCATTGTGTACCGCACCACCCCTTGATAACAAGGACGTATCGTCAGCAAACAGAATACAGAGACAATTCATATTTACTGGCAGATCATTTACATAAATCAGAAACAACAATGGTCCTAAGACTGATCCCGGGACACCATTTGTTATAGGTAAAAGTGAAGAGTCTATGTTGCCAATGCAGACATACTGCTTCCTATTAGTTAAATATGAATGGAATAGTTTTAATTCCCTTCCACGGATCCCATAAAATTCTAGTTTTTGCAGCAGTATGCCAGCATTAACACAGTCGAATGCTTTAGACAAATCACAAAAGGTGGCATCAGTTGTAACTCCGTTATCAAAACCATCCACAACACTATCAATAACAGTAAGCAAAGCTCTGGTTGTTGAATAATTCTTTCTGAACCCAAACTCAGAAGGGGATAACAACTGAAACTGTTCAAAGTAAGCAAGAAGCCTTTCCTTGATAATAATTTCAAAAATTTTAGAAAAGTAAGGTACGATGGCTATGGGACGGAAGTTATCCGCATGATCAGTGTCTCCCTTTTTATGAAGAGGAATAATCTTAGCAATCTTAAATGACTCAGGCCAGAGGCCCTTCTCCACAGCCCTACTACAGAGCAAGGTCAGCGGCCCAACAATGAACTCGAGCGATTCCTTAACAATTCGACTGTTAAAGCCATAAAAGTCAAAAGAAGCTGAATTTCTAAGGCTTAAAACAGCTTGACGCACATCAAATTCAGTGATAGGGGACATAAAAAATGAGAACGAAGGCTTAGCTATGCTGTTCATAAACGTAGTCTGATTAGTACCTTCATCTTCTATAGTAGTAATTATTGATTCAGAAACTTTAACAAAGAAATTGTTAAGTTCGTCAGGATCGACGAATGGTTCCACCTGATTAACTTTACGCGGATCTACTCGTAATAGACGTAGTATACAAGAATCAAATGGTTATATAATCAAATTGCAGTAGACGATAAGTCTATATCAACTGAAGATGATCAGCAAATAGCAAGTAGAATATCTACTATAGTTGAAGATGTTGAAAGGTTGAAAGCTTAAATCAATCACGAAGTAAGTTAGATTTAGATAGATAGTTACTTGATTTTATGAGGAGAAATATATGTAGTGAACTTAATGCAAGTGAGGGATAAAAATTAAGGTACTATTAATTAATATTACAGATCTGGTTCCAGAAACGACAGATAATGAGAATAGTGAAGCAGAGCTATCAAGGTTAATAGAAGAATACGAAAAGATTAAAAGCCAAGAACTACGTCATGTACTAATAAAATCTCTGTTTGAAAACGTACAAGATTGCAAAGAGAAAGTGAAGAGAGCAGAAAAGATAAAAATTGTAAGGACTTTAGTTAAGGAAGGAATTTCTATCAATATTATTTTAAAAACAGACATCTATAGACAAAATTCAACAAGTTTAAAAATAAAGAAATCAAATCTATTAATATCTTTATAATTTCATAAAAAAAAAGGATTGAGAAATTGATTTGACTTTACTCAATAGCTATGACTATGCCAAGATTGCTATTAATATCTTTAAAATTTCATAAAAAAAAAGATTGAAAAATTGATTTGACTTCACTCAAAAGCTATGGCTTTATGCCAAGACTGCTAAAAATGGCAGTAAATATATAATAAGATTTTGTTATTAGTGAAGGGTAGAAAAGGTATTTATGAATAATAAGGAAAATAGTAAAGATCGTATAGAAGAAATGGAATTCAGAGCATTAGAAAGCAACGGTAAAGCTCTACTTGATCGTAATGTAATAGAAACATTTCTTAGTGCAATGCACGACAGGGAAGAAACTCGAATTATTGCTAGAAAGCTAATAGATAGTTTTGAAATAAGAGTTTTAGGCCGGGAAATTAGATGACTTGAAAACTATAGAAAGGATAACTCACTCTACAGTAGCAGAATTGGAATAATTTTTAGTCTCATAGAATTTCTACATTGGTATTTGATCTAGGTTTAGAACAAATAACGCTCGGTAGATTAGATAGGTTTAGAGTAGAATAGCTATGCCGATCCTGCTCCACAATTCAAGATGGCGACTGGAGCAGGATGGGCATAGCTTTCAGCCGTCTACGTCACAGCGGCTAGCATCTGCGCGGTAGAGGTTGAGGACCGTTTGTGCTGAGCGGAAGTATATAGTCGGTTTCTGTCGACTACGTCAGTTGGGTTGATGACCTGCTTATCATTATTATGTAACTAATAGGGTTAATTATTAAAATAAAAAATCGAATATAGAATGTATATCATTTATTGTAATTCTTATACAATATAACATGCTACAATACATTATTTTTATCAATCCAAGAATTATGTTTGTTATCGTAACCTAACCATTTGACAAAAACTTTATTTCCTTTTTTTCGTAACACCTTTTCAACTAAGTGAGCGTCAGGATGTTTTACTCTTTGTAATTCCAATTCATAGAAGCCTCCTGTTATTTCTTTACCACTCTCATCATGCAATAAATATGTTGTAGGATTGGTTAATCTTATTTTCCTAATGATAAAAATCTCGCTAGACCAGTTTGGAGTGTATCCTTTTTTAAAAGCTTCTCTATATTTGCTAATTCTCACATGGTCGCCTACTTTAAATTTTGTTATTTTATTAGCAATTTTTAAATGTGTATATGTTGATTTTAATAATGATCTTTCATTCCTTGATGTAACTTTAATTGGTTTCATCCTTGTTGTAGAATGGACTGTATTGTTGTATTTGTCAACAATTTTATCTAAAATATAATTCCACCTATATTCTCCTCCTAAGCTGAAAGCACGCCAAAGTATATTCTTTATAGTTCTAATGGAGCGTTCCACAATCGAAGCCTTTTTTGTACTATAAACGCTGTAATGGTTAATGCTATATTTTTTCATCAGTTTCTTGAAATTCTCATTATAGAATTCCTTTCCCATGTCGGTTTGTAGATGTTTCGGAATTTTTTTAAAACGTTGTAAAATCCTATTCATTGCAATTGTAACATCCTGAGCTGATTTGCTCGCTAGTGGTTCTGTCCATATGAATTTAGAGAAGCAATTAATAACGATTAGTACATACTTATATCCATTATTTTCCTTGGAATATGGTATCAAGTCAATTAAATCAGCTTGTATTAAATCATTCAGACCTTTTATTACGGTTCTACGTCTTTTAAAATTGATTCTGGCAGGCTTGTGTAATTCATTGACAATATCTTCTTTTATATTTGTTGCATATTTGTTAAAGTTGTTGAGATATTTCATATTGGATTCCAATTAAAATTACAGTATGTAAAACAAATTTCTATATATTTAACCCCACAGGAACTCGTGTAACGATTTCTACAAATAAATTTTTGTTTTCTGTTTCCGGATGTTTTTCTCGAAATGAAATATTATCGTTGCGACGTAGCATAACGTTGACTAGTTCTGCCAAAGTAAATTCCTTTTCATTTATAATTATTATTATATCAGTAGGGTAACCAGTAGCATGTTCAATCGTAGCTGCTTCATAGAAGAAAACTTGACATGTTTTTATATCAGATATTAAATAGTTCTTACTGTTTTCATGAAAGGTTGTAGACTCAAATGTTAAAACAATATTATAATATATTTCCTTCACTATGTTTCCTGAGATGCTTGTTAACGTTACTTCAAAATCTTCATGATCCGCAGATGAATGCTTTGGTTGACTTATGTGTCTACCAAATTTATCGACTGTCATTTTTTAAGTTAGCTGTAAGTTTTTGCTTACTACTCAATAATTTTAGATTCACGCAATTCTTCGATAATAGAGACGATTTCGTTAGAGTGTCCTGTATGGCCAGCGGTTTGAGAGGCAGCTAAAAGCCTTAATCTATCAACAAGCATCTATAGGAGAAAAGGCAGCAGCCTTTGCTGTGGCAGCAGCAATGAAAGCTAAAGTTAAATTAGGAATGGGATGCATTAACGGAAAAACTGAAAAAAATAAAAGTAAAACTGGTAAACCTAAAGCGAAATCTAAAAAGGTTGGTGCATCGTTAGCATTTAAAGATGTAACAAAGCAAGCACGAGTAGCGCTAAAAGGTAAAAATGTGCAGAATATGAAAGATGCTATTAAAGTTGCATTAAAAGCTGTTAATAAAGTTAAGAAGAAGAAATATATTAAATCTGCCCGAGTAATACCAATACCTAAGACAGGAGGATTTCTACCACTAATTCCATTATTTGCAGGCTTAAGTGCGCTTGGTGCTTTAGGTGGTGGAGCAGCAGGAATTGCAAAGGCTGTTAATGATACCAAAGCTGCAAAGCAAAAGCTTGAAGAAAGTACACGTCACAATGCTGCAATGGAAGAAATAGCTATGGGTAAAGGACTATTCATGAGACCTTACAAGCAAGGCTTTGGTCTTTTTTTAGGACGCAAAAAACCTTCCAAGCGTTACCGATAAAATTACCGAAACGAGCTCTTACTAATTTGGATTTAATAAGACTGACTAAGAAATTAAATATTCAACATTTTCGAGGCATATTTATGAGAGATAATTTACCACGTCGGGTGCATTATAAAGAATGAGGTATTATTAATCTAGACAATGAAAGAGGCTCTGGGATACACTGGACTGCATATAAGAAAACTGGAGAAAAAGCAGTATATTTTGATAGCTATGGCAACTTAAGGCCTCCACGAGAATTGGTACATTACCTAAATACCAATGGACCGTGTAAAATATTGTATAATCATGAACAGTTACAAACATTTATACATTCAACTGTGGTCATCTATGTCTTAAATTTTTATATAATTAAAAATGCAGTGCTGTATTTGAATATTATATTTCACGACACCGAAGATGTCGAATTCTTTTTTACTGTCTGGAAGAAGCTCAACTATTACTTCTAGGTATACTCCTCCAATTATATTAGATGATAGTAAAGACTACGTCTTAGGGTTAATAAGCTTTGCGGCTTACAATTCAATTCTAAATATCGAGAAAAACAAGAACAACAAATTTTATTATGGTTCCAAGAGTAAATACATTGAAATTCCAGAAGATAACTATGATATTGATGCAATAAATAAACATCTACAACGAGCCTTAGGTGACTTGAGATGGCATGATAATGATGACAGCATAAGAGAGGGAATTGTTAAGGAGCATCAAAAGCTCATTTCTATTAAAGCTAACAATAACACCCTGAAGCGTAGAATCAAATGCAGTAAGGACATAGATTTTACTAAACAAGATTCAATAGGACACTTACTTGGTTTTAAACCAAGAAAATTAGCTGCATTTGGTTACCATGTATCAGATTTTCCAGTCGATATTTTTAGTGTAAATACCATTTGCATAGAATGCAATATTGTGGGTGGATCCTATATTAATGACAGGCACGTTATTCACGAATTTTTGCCTACAGTGCCAGCTGGTTTCAAAATTGTTGAGACTCCAAGTAACGTTGTTTATTTACCCATCAACACTCGATTTATCGATCAGATTGTTGTTAATATAGTTAGTCAAGATGGTGAACTCATCAATTTCGGAAGAGAGGTGGTGTCATTAATACTACATTTGAAGGAAGCGTGATCAATAAGTGCAATGGTACAACAAATGTTGGGGTTCTAGTAGTCGAAACTATATAGGAGGTATATATTTAAAACCTGCCATCAGTTCTACACGAACCATCAAAATGGATATATTAATTGTCAACGAGAGGGCTTATTTTGGCAACACTATTATTAACTCTGAGAAACATACTCATCAACCGTACTCATCTACGTCTTTGAATAATAATGATGAAATTTGCATTCCAATACAACAGCAGGATGTCTACACATTACCTAGTGAAAGTTCATTGTATATTGAAGGTAAATTACTGAAAACTTATAATACACTCTCCAAAACTGCTACATTTGCGAATAACGGTGTCATGCTTTTATTTGATAAAATCAGATATGAAATGAGTGGATATGTAATATATCACATCCGTCATCCAGGTCTAACCTCCATTCTACAAGGATACGCGTCATTCAACACAAGTGATACTCAATATCTACAAAATAGTAGATGGCTTTTTAATAACAACGAACGGTCATTTATAGTTGACGATCATGGAAATTTTAATGTTTCAATCGATTTATCCACCATCTTCGGATTCTGCGGAGACTTTAAGAAAAATATTTTAAATTTGAGGCAGGAGTTGGTGTTAATTCGCTCAAATTCGGATACCAACGCTATAATAAATTGTACAGAGAGCGAGTTAGTGAAAGTTGTATTAGATAAAGTATTGTGGAAAATGCCTCATATATCAGTGTCAGATGTGGAAAGATTGAAATTGGTTGACTATGTAGCAAGGAATTGGAAGTTCCCTTTAGGGGTTGGGAACTGCATGAGTATCCTCTCCTACAAGAAACTCAACGTCACACCTGGAATATCAAGACGGCGACGCAACTTGAGAAACCTAGATTTGTAATTGTAGGTTTCCATACTGACCGTAAAAATAAATAAAAAAATGGCAGTCACTTTAATCATTGTAATTTAATTAATATGAAACTGTATCTTAATTCTGAGATGTTTATGACAATTTGAATATAAATTTTGACAACAATCAGATAGCAACCTTGTATGATATGTATGCAAAGTTTCAACGATCGTATTATGGAAAGGAAAATGAACCTATTTATACAAGTGCAGAGTTCAAGAAATATGCACCTTTAAGTGTTATAGATTGTTCTCATCAGAATGAAAGTCTTAAATTTGGTTCAGTTGATATTCGACTAGAATTCAAAACTAATAAAAATATTCCTTCAAATACAAGTTGTTACGCTTTCATACTTCGTGATAGATCAGTTAAATATAGTTCTCTAACTAGTACTGTAAGGATTTTATAAAACATATAATTAATCATTGTTATTGTTTGTTATTATTGTATATTACTTAATAAATAAAAGTAAGTCTTAAAGTGATTTAAATCATTTTATTCCTTAATTTCATTTAATATACAAAGAGTTCTATTATAATCATACAAATGTGTAGAAGGCCATGAGGCGGAATCGGGACCACAGCTCCATCCTAAACAAGCATCTAAATCTTGTTCAGCTCTTTGTATATTATCTTCAATCCATTTAAGAATATTACCATGATGAAAATTTGTAGATGGTTGCACTGGAAGTTTCCAGTGCAACTTTTTAGACTCTTGTAGCGTGCACAATTTGCGAAGTGTACGGCTTCTGGCATAGTATGCCGCTTTACACATAGCTTCATCGATCGTTTTGTCAATGGTTTTATAATTACTTAATATATTTCTTAGTGAAAAAGTGGTATTGTCAAGATATGGATAATATTTGTCATCTAGTAACAATTGAAATAAGTATATTTTGAATGATATTTTAATTGAGGGATGTAATATTTGTATAATATCATTCAATCGTTTAACTGATACGTATTCATATCCTTCTTTGTGACACACCACCAACACACTGTGAATAAACTCATCAAGTTCCATTTTCTTGTTCATTAACAATTCAATGAATTGTAAAGTAGGTTATTGTAAACTTCAACGGTTGCATAATGCAAAGCAATATGCATCTCACTACACAGATTCTTCATAGTCATGTTATTCGTTGGAGAGATGAAAAACAAACTGATTTTGATCTGTTAGCTTACAGCTTATATACCAGTAATTTGCTGACTCACGAGCACACTATTCAGTTTATGATTTCATTGCCACACATAATTTTATCGAATACAAATTCTTTTGTTTGGAATGTTATCGTTGTCATCTGAAATTCTTTCGTAACCCCATGGCTTCGTATCTGTGTTTTTAGAATTTAAAATTCTTTTATCATCGTAAGGGTTAAGAATCATCATATGTGGTTGAATTGTATAAAAACCATGCTTTTTAGATCTAATTAGATGTTGTGGCTTGTAAATAATTTCATGATCGAACAGAGTTCTTTCGTAATCTTCTAATGTAATTTTATTAACACTTGCTGATGTAGGACCCTTTGACTTTTTAACTATCTTGTTATTATGGACTTTATAAGCATGCATTTTTGCTCGAAGCCCAACAAATTCTAGCATGATTTTTCCATTATTTTCATTTTACATCAAATGAATTATGAGTATCATAATCAGATGTATCAAACCTCTGACTGTCTTCTTTAATATACTCATAAATATTAGGCACATTCAATTGATAAATTAGGCTATCGGTATCTGTGTACAGGAGTTTTGCTTTATTTTTAAATTTTTGCAAGATATAATCATAGTGAAATTCATATAGAAAGGTTTTAGATATATCTAAAACACAAAATCCTGCGTATATAGGGTTATTAAATAAAATTTCTAATTTATTCATTTCTACAATAATCATATCATCATCAAAAATGCTACAACTGTGAAAATTATGTTTTGCAATATAATTTTGAGCGCCATAACGGCCTTCCCATTTAGTGGTCATACGGACATCTCTATATTTCCGTATGTTTTCCATTAATTTGCCGTACACAGCATTTATCATTAATTTATAAAAATTCTTATCAAAATCATTTTTAGCTTGCTGACGCAACGTGGTGTTTAAATCAATATACTTTCTCAACCACGCAGCTTGTTTGAATCTGAGAACTCTGTTAATTTTCTTTAAACGTAATCCATGCTTCAAATACAGCTTTAAATTTCTATAATGAACAACACAATTACTTTTTGGATACAATGTTAGTAATAATTTCTTTAATTTTGATCTTGAAGGTACTGGTGGTGTAATGTGTTGTGGAGCTAAAGGTAGATCACTATGAATTTGATGTAGATAAGTGGGATATTCTAAGTCACAATCGAAAATATAGCCAACTTTTGCATTATCTGGAATATTTATTATATCTAAATTTTCAATTTCATTCTCTTTCAGAAATTCAAATTCTCCATATGGTAAATATTTAGACATTGCAGCCCCATATAAATTGTTTATATCAAAATACATTAGATATACAGATTCTTGACTTGAATCATAGAGATCTCCCATATTATTATTTGCGTTTGCATATCTATTGGAACACTGAGACACTCCACCACGAATACCTCTCTCAATAAACATAAGTTTTTCGATATCCGTTAAAAGTTCTAAGTGTGCTCTAGTCGTTTTAAGCATAGCATCAAAGGCTAAACCTGGAGCAGTACAAAAATGTAATGGATCCAATTCATATGTTAATAAACAAGTTCGTCGAAAATTTTCGAATATATCAGCAAGAAGGAGAACATCACTTTGCAAGTATAAATCAGAATAATCACCTAACGTTTTTATGTTAAATGTTTTTCAAACATTAAAGGCATGCTTATAATCTTCATCTTTAATACATTCATCATGCAATTGACTATAGAAATTCGCTTTTGGTGGTAAACATGTCTCAGTTAGTTTTTCCCACGAATCAATATAATCGTAAGGAAAAATACCCTTTCTTATTAATAAATTAAATTCTTGATCAGTGTTACAATAATCCTTAACAATGGTTTTCTTTTCATGTTCTAAATAGGAAGATAATTTATCAAGACTACTAGACATAAAGCGGAATGAGTCGATGAATCTCAAGTGTACAGCAGTACCTTCAACCGTTTTAGTAAATAAAATATATTTTTCTTTATTAACTGGTAGCAAGCGAACTGGACCTGCAAAACCGGTAACCAATTGTTTCATTATAAAATTTGCATCATAACCGCTTAAATTATGAAAAACAACAGGTATATTAAATGAGTTTTTATAATTTAGATTACAATCTTGATGTGCAGCACCTCTGTATTTAGAGCTGAGGTGACAATGATCACGAACTTTGATATCACTTGATGTAAATGGTTTGGTACATATGTGATAGTGTGTTGAGGTAGCATAATTTATTTCTTGTTCGAATGATAAAGTTTCCATTTCTTTTGAATTTTTAAGAATACTATCAATATTCAATGCAATATCTTGTAGTTCTGAAATAAACCATTTTATACAGTCAACATTTCAAATAATATGCTACACTGAATGGTGTATGCTTTTGATAATTAACTGAATTGCACTTTTCCACTCCTAAGGTTTCACACGGTTCAAGAATACTTTAAAGATCGGCATATATCACAAAAGGTACTCTTTCTTTGTAACTGAAATGCTTGAAATTTAAAATCTTATCCGACTCCTTTGGTAATTTGAGGGCACAGTTTGAATTTGAATTGAGTTTGAATTTCCCACCAATTATACTAATTTTAAATATTCTTCCAGTTTGAATTTCCCGCCTAATTTTAAATCTCACCAGATTGAATTTCTCGCCTAATTTTAAATCTCACCAGTTTAAATTTACCGCCTAATTTTCCTTTTGAATTTCCCGCCACTGCTGCCACTTTGAATGTTCCGCCTAATTTTAAATATCGTACTAGTTTGAATTTCTCGCCTAATTTTAAATATTCTACCAATTTTAATTTGCGGTCACTTCTGTCACAAAGGTCCGTGGTTCGATTCCTAGCGCTACCAGTTTTTTTTCATATATATTTCTAATTATTTAATATCATCTGTAAAATTTTAAATGTTTAATATCATTGTTATAGCTCAAACTGCTTGGCGGGGGGGACGCCTTCAAGCGCTCTCTGATTCATATATTACGCAGTTACTGTAAGCTTTTGTTAATAGTCATAGCGGTCTCGTGGTAACGCGTTTGCTTTGCATGCGAGAGGTCCCGGGTTTCAAATCGCACACTGAGTAAAGTTTTTTTTTCATTTAAATAAATTGGCCACAAATAATGCTGGATTCCCCAATACAATAGAGCATGCGCAGATTTGAATTTACCGAGATTTGGAACTTGCACAGAAACAGATTTGAATTTAGGTTAGGCGCATGTTTTTTCTAATAGGTTAGGTCCCTACTGCACATGTTTTTTTCTGTTAGGTTAGATCCTTATTTCTTGGTTTGAATTTCCCGCCCAATTTTAAATATCCCGCCAGTTTGAATTTAGGTTAGGTCGCTACTGTCAAATTTCAATTTGAACGCATCTCTGATTGGTCGAGGGGCGGGGCCTAAAAGGAAAGTGGAGGGGGGTCGCCAAACCGTCCCAATACCTACTCACATTACTGAGAATGAGTTTCTATCGGACCGTTTTTGTTGTAAGCATGACCATAGACTTAAACAAGACAATTGCGTTTAGCATTGGTTACTTAAAAAATCTATAAAACAGTGCAACAATAACCAGCCTAATATTTTGACATCTCATTTAGTTTAAAAACTTTTACTAAGTAACATATATTTTAAAAAAATTTAAAATTTGAATTATAAACTATAATCCATTGCATTAATAATATTTTATATGATTCTGAAAAGCTGCTATGTAGCACATATTTTACTTCACGAGAAAATATATTTATAATTAAAAAACTAAATAAATTTGTTATTTTACTTGTAATCAAAAAATAATTTCAAAATATGCTTTATTATTTATTAGATATTCAGGTTTGAATTGATAAAGAAAACAAATGAATAGATAATAATACTATATATTTTTTAAAAACTATACTATAATACATAATTTAAAGAACAAAATATAATATAAATATATACAAAACAACAAAATATATACAAAAAAGAAGATTAAAAAGAGCAGTAATTTAATGAAATTAATAAATAAGAAATTATTAATTTTATTAAACTTTGCCGCGATGGCCTCATATTTTTTTCGAGTCTCGTTAGCAGAACGCTCCCTCTTATCGATGGAGCGTTCTTGCTCATCAAGCTGCCGAATCTGTTCCCTAAGGGTCTCTCTGTGTACCCTCAGTGATTTTCTTTCCCCTTTTAGCCGCGATACGAGGTCATCGCTGTTTTAATCTTCTTTTTTATAGCAGTTATTCTTCCATCCATCCGCTGACGGAATTCTGCCCTCCGTTGCATTTCTTCGTTAATTGCTCCTATCCAATCTTCGGAATCCGAGGAGGAGGAGCAGGTCGAGGGCGTAGGTGACAGCGAGCGAATGGAAGATGAGGGCCGTCTAATATTTTTCCGAGCCAAACCCAAATTTTTGCCTCTGCAACAAAAAATAACAGATACTAATTCATACATTTTTCGATGATGTCTTTAGACTTTTTTAAAATTATTTTCTGAATATTTACCTAGAAGGAAGTTCAGGACTTTCCCGCGGAGGATTTTGGAATACGTCCGCGTCGTCCTCTTGTTGAAAACACTTTCTTTTGGCAGCAGCCACCTTCGCTGAAATTGGGCTTGGCTTGGGCGAAGCTTCCAAGGAGGTAATCGCCTTTACTGCCATATTGAGTTCCTCTGATATTTTGTAAGAAACGAGAAAATAGTTTAACAAAACGTAGAAAAACATTAGAAAAAAACTTACGCCTCATGTATGGCTTCATCCAAATCAGGATTCTGCATTTGTTGTTGATAGGTCTCCTGCAGCTCGAGACGGGCCTCTTCAGATAAAAACAAAGTCATTTTTAGAACTGAATAAGAATTATTTGTGAATAGAAGTTAATACTGTTACCTACTAATAGGTTTGTATAAGAATGAATATATTCAACGAATGCAGTATGCTTATATATCAAATTGTTGCAACTTACACAGTAATATGAACATCCGGTGAATTCCGTTGAACTGTACAGGTCACTAACTTTCTGTTGTCAGATAAAATTCAGTTTCATACTTATTCTTTGAGAATTGTAATCCGACACCATTTCCTGCTGAGTTAACAAAATATGTAATTTGACACCACGTTTTGAAATTTGACACCGCGTTTTGTAATTTGACACCTTATTTTGAAATTTGACACCGCGTTTTGAAATTTGACACCGCGTTTTGTAATTTGATACCGCGTTTTGAAATTTGACACCTTTGTTTTGAAATTTGACACCGCGTTTTGAAATTTGACACCGCGTTTTGACATTTGACACCTTTGTTTTGAAATTTGACACCGCGTTTTGAAATTTGACACCGCGTTTTGTAATTTGATACCGTGTATTGAAAATTGACACCTTTGTTTTGAAATTTGACACAGCGTTTTGAAATTTCACACCGCGTTTTGTAATTTGATATCGCGTTTTGAAATTTGACACAGCGTTTTGAAATTTGACACCGCGTTTTGTAATTTGATATCGCATTTTGAAATTTGACACCTTTGTTTTGAAATTTGACACCGCGTTTTGAAATTTGACACCGCGTTTGTAATTTGACACCGCGTTTTGAAATTTGACACCTTTTTTTTGAAATTTAACACCTTTGTTTTGAAATTTGACACCGCGTTTTGAAATTTGACACCTTTTTTTTGAAATTTAACACCTTCGTTTTGAAATTTGACACCTTTGTTTTGAAATTTGACACCGCGTTTTGAAATTTGACACCTTTGTTTTGAAATTTGACACCGCGTTTTGTAATTTGATACCGCGTTTTGAAATTTGACACCTTATTTTGAAATTTAACACCTTTGTTTTGAAATTTGACACCTTATTTTGAAATTTGACGCCTGTGTTTTGAAATTCGACACCGCGTTTTGAAATTTGACACCGTGTTATGTAATTTGATATCTATTTAAACAACACCAACAGCATACATATAAAATTATGAATTTAGTTTCTTTTTTTGTTTTTAAGTCGCTTATTTTTTTTATTGCATTTTTGGAAAATACTTTTGTTCTACAATTCAAAAAGTAACATTGCAACCCCTCATCCTTATGTAAAATTTTGCGCTACCCCCACTTCCGATTTTCATACTAGTTGTGAAACCAAAATTATATCATCGTTCGATAGCTTTCTCTTTCCTCTTCATAATGAAAAAAACCAACTTTCTATCTCTTACAGTAATCAAGTTATAACGACTGTTTAAGGGTATTTTGTTTTTTCACCCCTAGCCCTTAAACGTGACGCTTGACGATGAAGTTTGTATAAACTTTTTTTCTCTACTCAACCTCTAATATGACTTGCTAAAATTTAAAAAAAATTCTACGATTGGTTTCATTTTCAGATTTCAGAAATTTCTTTGAAAATGTCCAAAATTTTAGATGTGCATAGGATCTCTGTTATAGGTTTATTTTTGGGAAAATCTGATACAGGGTCAATTAGGGAATGTCAAATCATGTAAGATTTTTGTATATTAAGCAAAAAAATACGTGACCTTGACGTACTACCTATTACGATTTCCAGAAAATAGTATTGACCAAATTCATCTAATCTATTTCACTTCATACTATATGCTATATACTTTCGTTTTTTGTTAAAAAAAAATCAAATAAATTTTCAAAACTCAAAATTTTTTCAAAAATCATGTTTTTTTTCGAGGCAGGTTTTTTCTGATGACAAATTTTGAGAGAGCACCCTCGAAAACATAAAGATTTACAGTTTCATATTTTTATCTTTTCCACGCAAATAGCTTTGAAATTTTAAATTTTTTTAGATTCGTACTTTAAGTTAGGCAAACAATTTTTTTCATATCTTCTATGTATTTAAGATGACTTAAAATCTTATAAAGTTATGTAAAGTGTTCCACCAAGACGTATTCAATAATGCTTAATGTTTCACAGACTCGTTATTTCTCCCACCACAATCATTATAAGCGCTGACTTGATCATTTAGAAAGTATATAAAGCAGTATCCTAGAGTTATCAACCATATTACAGATATTAGTATCTGAACTAAATAGAACATTATATTTAAAGATCTTTTGAAAAAGATGACTTCCGACTGCGTGGTAGACATTCAGTGTTTCAAAATTAGTAACAAGAAGGGTGACATCAGATGGGCTGTGAAGGAATTGGGGGTTTATAATGGTAAAATCTCATACCATTATATATTTAAACCCCCTTTCCCCTTTAATCAGCTGTCACGGGAGCTACAAAAAGAGGCGTATTGGGTAGTCAACTTCCATCATGGTATTCCATGGAATAATGGCGACGAATTCCTCGAGGATCTTCCAGAAATCCTTAAGGCAGCAACCCAGACAGCTGGAATAATATATGTGAAAGGAAATCAGAAGGCTGAATTCCTCAGGAAATATGTAGACAAACCGGTGGTTGAGCTTCTGGAACGTCCAAAATTGAAGCCCATGGTTCCGGAATGTTGGCACCACAAACTGCAGCATTGCGCATGTTCGTTAGCAAATGTTTACAGTTTATATAATTTTTATTTAGAATTTACAAAATAAAGAAATAAATTATATATTTTTTTGTTTTATTGTTTTCCCTGTAATATAGTTGCTGCAGTATATTTTTTAAGAACATATCTTGTTCAAACTCTGAATCAAAATATACAAATAATTTATAAATTTTATATAAGTTTTATTAGGTTACCTGTAATAGAGCTGTTGTGGTGTTATAGTTAAGAACATGTCTTGTTCAAAATAAATGTGAAGGAATAAGTTATATATTTATTAAGCGGTTGAGGTGTTACGTTTAACAATAGCAAATTCAAAAATGCAGATCTGCGCAAGCTCCAGCAGGATTGCGCATATAAATGAGTCGTACTCTTTAAGAAATCACACAGTTTATATTTACACTTCTCATACTAATCTGGTATACTTGCTGCTGCTGCTGTTGTTGTTATTTTCCTTGATTCAGTGCTACCGTACAGTGACATGAATCCTGAAACCGTAACCTCTATTAGTTCTACAATTGTGAAAACTACTGAAGAAGCCGTAAAATTGGTAAAAACTAAAGAAGAGATAATAAGGCAAATAAAGTTAGTAAAAGGTAATGTGAAATTGTTGGAGACGGCGATTAAAAATAGAATTAGCCGACAAGAGGATACTGAAAATCCTTTTAAGTTAGAAGGAAACTTAGCATTATTGAAATATTATTTAGCTAAATTGCAGCACTTACGATATACTTCTAGTAAAGTTGGAGCAGGCTTGGAGAACAATACTGCTGAAAAAAAGCGTAGTCGAAATTTAGTTTGGCATTCGATTGATTCTTGCTTCGACGGACGAGTGTGTACAGGATTAATTGCAAATTTAAGTATCAAAGATCCATTATGCTTCTTAAATAAGGCATTTAATAATTTTCAAAGAAAAATTAGATTATATCGTCAAAAATCAATGTTTAAAGTTAATGTTGTATTAGTATGTAATTTTATTAAACCTCAAAGTGGTGATATCGATATGAAAACGTTTTCTACAAAAAATCATATAATCGATATAAATACTAATTTGAAAACTTGGTACAGGGATAACGTAATCCATACTTTAACAAATAAATTAGAAGAATTTAGTGAAAAAGATTCGGGGTGGGCTCTTTCAGAGGTTTTGCACTTAAAAGTCAATATTAACAAATTTTCACCTTTAAAAGGGGGAACATCAACTTATGTGAGTTTACCAGGTTTTATATCACGAAAAAAAGCTGTAATAAATGTAGAAAATAACGATTCATTTTGTTTTCTGTGGGCTGTAATCTCCGCTCTATATCCAGCTAAAAATAAACATTTTTCCACTTCTCATGGATAAAGAGAATGTCAGCACTACTTTCAAAACAACTATCTTCTCATGGACATAAAACTTTCATATGCTATAGGTGCTTAAATCATTTTAGTTCTGATGATTTACTTAAAGGACATTTAGTTTACTGCAATAACATGAATAAGTGTGCCCTCAAATTACCAATGGAGTCGGATAAAATTTTAAATTTCAAGCATTTCAGTTACAAAGAAAGAGTACCTTTTGTGATATATGCCGATTTTGAAAGTATTCTTGAACCGTGTGAAACCTTAGGAGTGGAAAAGTGCAATTCAGTTAATTATCAAAAGCATACACCATTCAGTGTAGCATATTATTTGAAATGTTCATATGATAATAATTTATCAAGACTTAAACTATATCGAGGTGATGACTGTATAAAATGGTTTATTTCAGAACTACAAGAAATTGCATTGAATATTGATAGTATCCTTAAAAATTCAAAAGAAATGGAAACTTTATCATTCGAACAAGAAATAAATTATGCTACCTCAACACACTGTCACATATGTACCAAACCATTTCAATCGAGTGATATCAAAGTTCCTGATCATTGTCACCTCAGCTCTAAATATAGAGGTGCTGCTCATCAAGATTGTAATCTAAATTATCAAAACTCATTTAATATACCTGTTGTTTTTCATAATTTAAGCGGTTATGATGCAAATTCTATAATGAAACAATTGGCTACCGGTTTTGCAGGTCCAGTTCGGTTGCTACCAGTTAATAAAGAAAAATATATTTCATTTACTAAAACGGTTGAAAGTACTGCTGTACACTTGCGATTTATCGACTCATTCCGCTTTATGTCTAGTAGTCTTGATAAATTATCTTCCTATTTAGAAAATGAAAAGAAAACCATTGTTAAGGCTTATTGTAACACTGATCAAGAATTTAATTTATTAATAAGAAAGGGTATTTTTCCTTACGATTATATTGATTCGTGGGAAAAACTCACTGAGTCATGTTTACCACCAAAAGCGAATTTCTATAGTCAATTGCATGATGAATGTATTAAAGATGAAGATTATCAGCATGCCCTTAATGTTTGGAAAACATTTAACATAAAAACGTTAGGTGATTATTCTGATTTATACTTGAAAAGTGATGTTCTCCTTTTTGCTGATATATTCGAAAATTTTCGCCGAACTTGTTTATTAACATATGAATTGGATCAATTACATTTTTATACTGCTCCAGGTTTAGCGTTCGATGCTATGCTTAAAACGACTGGAGTACACTTAGAACTTTTAACGGATATCGAAAAACTTATGTTTATTGAGAGAGGTATTTGTGGTGGAGTGTCTCAATGTTCCAATAGATATGCAAAGGCAAATAATAAATATATGGGAGATCTCTATGATTCAAGTCAAGAATCTGTATATCTAATGTATTTTGATATAAACAATTTATATGGGGCTGCAATGTCTGAATATTTGCCATATGGAGAATTTGAATTTCTGAAAGAGAATGAAATTGAAAATTTAGATATAATAAATATTCCAGATAATGCAGAAGTTGGCTATATTTTCGATTGTGACTTAGAATATCCCACTTATCTACATCAAATTCATAGTGATCTACCTTTAGCTCCACAACACATGACACCACCAGTACCTTCAAGATCAAAATTAATGAAATTATTACTAACATTATATCCAAAAAGTAATTATGTTGTTCATTATAGAAATTTAAAGCTGTATTTGAAGCATGGATTACGTTTAAAGAAAATTAACAGAGTTCTCAGATTCAAACAAGCTGCGTGGTTGAAAAAGTATATTGATTTAAACACCACGTTGCGTCAGCAAGCTAAAAATGATTTTGATAAGAATTTTTATAAATTAATGATAAATGCTGTGTACGGCAAATTAATGGAAAACGTACGGAAATATAGAGATGTCCGTATGACCACTAAATGGGACGGCCGTTATGGCGCTCAAAATTATATTGCAAAACCTAATTTCCACAGTTGTAGCATTTTTGATGATGATATGATTATTGTAGAAATGAATAAATTAGAAATTTTATTTAATAAACCTATATACGCAGGATTCTGTGTTCTAGATATATCTAAAACTTTTCTATATGAATTTCACTATGATTATATATTGCAAAAATTTAAAAATAAAGCAAAACTCCTGTACACAGATACCGATAGCCTAATTTATCAATTGAATGTGCCTGATATTTATGAGTATATTAAAGAAGACAGTCAGAGGTTTGATACATCTGATTATGATCCTCATAATTCATATGGAATAGAACGGAAAAACAAGAAAGTGCCAGGTTTGATGAAAGATGAAAATAATGGAAAAATCATGCTAGAATTTGTAGGCCTTCGAGCAAAAATGTATGCTTATAAAGTTCATAACAACAAGATAGTTAAAAAGTCAAAGGGTTCTACATCAGCAAGTGTTAAGAAAATTACATTTGAAGATTACAAAAGAACTCTGTTCGATCATGAAATTATTTACAAGCCACAGCATCTATTAGATCTAAAAAGCATTGTGCTTATACAATTCGACAACATAAGATGATTCTTAACCGTTACGATGATAAAAGAATTTTAAATTCTAAGAGCCCAGATACGAAGTCCTGGGGTTACGAAAGAATTTCAGATGACAACGATAACATTCCAAACAAAAGAATTTGTATTCGATAAAATTATGTGTGGCAATGTCTACTATAAACTGGATAGTGTGTTCGTGAGTCAGCAAATTACTGGTATATAAGTTGTAAGCTAACAGATCAAAATCAGTTTGTTTTTCATCTCTCCAACGAATAACATGACTATGAAGAATCTGTGTAGTGAGATGCATATTGCTTTGCATTATGCAACCGATGAAGTTTACAATAAATTTATCGAACGTTGCATTATCGAGTGCTGTTACAGTGAAGAAAGATACAACTTATTAAAGAGTATCTTGGAAGAAGTGGTAATTCCAGAGGAAGCCTTTAAGTGGTTATTGGAATATGATATAGAACCTCCTTTACAATTCATTGAATTGTTGATGAACAAGAAAATGGAACTTGATGAGTTTATTCACAGCGTGTTGGCGGTGTGTCACAAAGAAGGATATGAATACGTATCCGTTAAACGATTGAATGATATTATACAAATATTACATCCCTCAATTAAAATATCATTCAAAATATACTTATTTCAATTGTTACTAGATGACAAATATTATCCATATCTAGACAATACCACTTTTCCACTAAGAAATATATTAAGTAATTATAAAACCATTGACAAAACGATTGATGAAGCCATGTGTAAAGCGGCATACTATGCCAGAAGCCGTACACTTCGCAAATTGTGCACGCTACAAGAGTCTAAAAAGTTGCACTGGAAGTTTCAGCCATCTACAAATTTTCATCATGGTAATATTCTTAAATGGATTGAGGATAATATACAAAAAGCTGAACAAGATTTAGATGCTTGTTTAGGATGGAGCTGTGGTCCCGATTCCGCCCCATGGCCTTCTACACATTTGTATGATTATAATAGAACTCTTTGTATATTAAATGAAATTAAGGAATAAAATGATTTAAAACACTTTAAGACTTATTTTTATTTATTAAGTAATATACAATAATAACAAACAATAACAATGATTAATTATATGTTTTATAAAATCCTTACAGTACTAGTTAGAGGACTATATTTAACTAATTTATCATGAAGTATAAGAGCGTAACAACTTGTATTTGAAAGAATATTTTTATTAGTTTCGAATTCTAGTCGAATATCAACTGAACCAGATTTAAGACTTTCATTCTGATGAGAACAATCTATAACAATTAAAGGTGCATATTTCTTGAACTCTGCACGTGTATAAATAGATTCATTTTCCTTTCCATAATACGATCGTTGAAACTTTGCATACATGTCATACAAGGTTGCTATCTGATTGTTGTCAAAATTTATATTCAAGTTGTCATAAGGAAACATCTCAGAATTAAGATACAGTTTCATGTTAATTAAATTACAATGATCAAAGTGAATTTTTTTTTCAATTTATTTTTACGGTCAGTATGGAAACCTACAATTACAAATCTAGGTTTCTCAAGTTGCGTCGCCGTCTTGATATTCCAGGTGTGACGTTGAGTTTCTTGTAGGAGAGGATACTCATGCAGTTCCCAACCCCTAAAGGGAACTTCCAATTCCTTGTTCCTAGCTACATAGTCAACTAATTTCAATCTTTCCACATCTGACACTGATATATGAGGCATTTTCCACAATACTTTATTTAATACAATTTTAACTGACTCGTTCTCTGCAGAATTTATTATAGCATTGGTATCCGAATTTGAGCGAATTAACACCAACTCCTGCCTCAAATTTAAAATAATTCTCTTAAAGTCTTCGCAAAATCCGAAAATGGTGGATAAATCGATTGAAACATTAAAATTTCCATGATCGTCAACTATAAGTGACCGTTCGTTGTTATTAAAAAGCCATCCACCATTTTGTAGATATTGAGTATCACTTGTGTTGAATGACACGTATCCTTTTAGAATGGAGGTTAGACCTGGATGACGGATGCGATCTATTACATATCCACCCATTTCATATCTGATTTCATCGAATAACAGCATTACACCGTTATTCGCAAATGTAGCAGTTTTGGAGGGTGTATTATCAGTTTTCAGTAATTTACCTTCAATATACAATGAACTTTCACTGGGTAATGTGTAGACATCCTGCTGTTGTATTGGAATGCGAATTTCATCATTATTATTCAAAGACGTAGATGCGTACGGTTGATGAGTATGTTTCTCAGAGTTAATAATAGTGTTGTCAAAATAAGCCCTCTCGTTGACATTTAATATATCCATTTTTATTATCACTTCTTAAAAATTACCTTAAAACCAAGAGATTCGAGAAACTTTCGATTTCTTACTGTTATTGGTTTGATGGTTCGTGTAGAACTGATGGAAGGTTTTAAATATATACCTCCTATATAGTTTCGACTACTAGAACCGCCACGTTTGTTGTACCTTATTACCATTGCACTTATTGATCACGCTTCCTTCAAATGTAGTCTTAATGACACCACCTCTCTTCCGAAATTGATGAATTCACCATCCTGACTGACTATATTAACAAAAATCTGATCGATAAATCGAGTGTTGATGGGTAAATAGACAACGTTACTTGGAGTCTCAACAATTTTGAAACCAGCTGGTACTGTAGGGAAAAATTCGTGAATAACGTGAGCTTGCCTGTCATTAATATAGGATCCACCCACAATATTGCATTCTATGCAATGGTATTTACACTAAAAATATCGACTGGAAAATCTGATACATGGTAACCAAATGCAGCAAATTTTCTTGGTTTAAAACCAAGCAAGTGTCCTATTGAATCTTGTATAAACGTACGGGGGTTTCTTCCGGCGTTTTCGGCGGATCTCAGGGTGGTTTTCGCGGTTTCGGGAAATCAATCCAGATTTCCTGAACGAGGTGTAGTTTTCGACGTTGGAGGTTGGGCGCCAGGAATATATTGCAATATTCCAAATTGGTGGTGAAAAATCGTGCCTAGAAGAGGCGTAGAAGAGTTTCTAGGCGAAAAGTCGTAGCACTGGCGAAGCACTAGGTTGTAGAACTGATAGGTGAAGAGATAAGGCGAAGCGAAGCGATGCGAAACGTAGAAAAATAGAAAATAGGTTTATCGAAGCACTACCGAAGGGTAAAAATAACTGTGGCGAAGCGATGGCTTGCACTAATACTGCTCAAAGGAGCTTGTAGAAATTCTGCCAAAGGGCACACTGGTAAAATTGCCAAAGGGCACACAAAACACAACACTATGACTGGTCTGACACGACTGATGCGTACACTGTGGCGGTCTGAGACGACTGATCTTCACACTATGATGGTCTGTGACGACTGATGCGTACACTGTGGCTCGATCGTTCGAAACGCCTCGGTTTTTAACCCCTCAGGTAGGGTGTCTATATAAATACCTAACCGCTTGGGCCAATGGGGTGGCGAGTTTGAGATGCTTGGGCCAATGGGGTGCGTTTCTAGGTTTGGAAAATTTTAGCTGGCGCCGGGCTGTCGGATCGATGTTCCAGCATGTTCGATCTCGCTGGCGGCCGTATTTTGTCTATAATTTTCGATATTTTTCGCCATGAGACTCGCACGGAGCGGATCTATAACACTTGTTTAGTAAAATCAATGTCCTCACTGCATTTGATTCTACACTTCAGAGTGTTATTGTTAGCTTTAATAGAAATGAGCTTTTGATGCTCCTTAACAATTCCCTCTCTTATGCTGTCATCATTATCATGCCATCTGAAGTCACCTAAGGCTCGTTGTAGATATTTATTTATTGCATCAATATCATAGTTACCCTCTGGAATTTCAATGTATTTACCCTTGGAAAAATAATAAAATTTGTTGTTCTTATTTTTCTCGATATTTGGAATTGAATTGTAAGCCTCAAAGCTTATTAACCCTAAGACGTAGTCTTTACTATCATCTAATATAATTGGAGGAGTATACCTAGAAGTGTAAGGAAGGCCTTACGATGGTTATAATAAAATACAAATAAAATTTCTAGGAGCACTTTATTCTGCCTTCACATAAAGCAACATAACCTGACATCTCTCGACCTCTGCCTCTAGGAACACAAACTCAACTACTATCATAGCTAACTTCATGCAATTGGCGGGAAATTTAAAATATAATACATAATTTCTTACAACTCGGCCATATCTGACACTTTGATTGGCCTCAATCAACAGTTACTTTATACAAACTTTACATAACCAAAACTTAGTAATATAATAACAAAGAATTCATTAATCTAACAGTTATTTGGTTTTATACAGGCATTAATAAAACATTACAATGATTACAGTCTTAATAATAGAGTACAAATTAGGTAATTCATAAATTAATCAGCAGAAGGCACTGATTGGTCAGCCTCGGTGATAGCCTCAGTGCCCCAAAGTTTCATTCTAGCGCTGTCAAAAATTCCTTCAAAGGGTCTTTGAGTAATCTGAAATCCCTCTATGTCGGCAATCACATATCGATCATGGGGTAAAATCTTTTTTACTACATATGGGCCTTTAAATTTCGGCAATAATTTTTTATTAATACCAGGGGTGACTTCATTATTGGGAATCATGACATAATCCCCCATTTGAAACTGATTTGCTTTTTTACGAGTAGCATTGTAATAACATTCATTATATTTCTGAGATTGTATAATATTGTTGCTAGCAATATCTCTTAATTTTTCTAAATCCCGATTATCTTCAAATTCGGCATCACCTAATGAAAACAGAAAATTTTTCATAACATCGCCTATTACGCCTAATTGTCGCACACCGAACAATAAAATAGTTGGTACTTGTCCCGTGGAACTATTAACCGTATTATTGATAGCAAATTCTACATCTGATAACACTTGATCCCATTTTTTTGGCACATCTACTAATTTTGATATCATAGGAATAATGGTTCTATTTAATCGTTCAATTTGTCCATTTGCCCGGGGTACGCCAGTCGCAATCTGTACATGTATTATATTTTTTCCTTTCAAAAAATCAGTAAAAAGCTTGGAAGTAAAAGCTGAACCTCTATCAGAGACTATCCGCAATGGTTTACTATATGTGTTAAAATAATGATTTAAATGTTTTATCGCTTCTTCAGAACCGGTTGATTTACAATCATAAAGTTTTATAAATTTTGTGAAACCGTCAATAATGGCAAAAATATGTTTATTTTGTTTCGTTGACTTCTCGAGTGGACCACAATGGTCTATATGTATAGTTTGAAAGGGCAATGTCCCTTTTGGAATGCTATGGAGAAACCCGCTTTGCTTTCCACTGTTAGGGCTAAACACCACGCATTTAAGACAGTTAGAAATATATTGTTTGACTTTATCTCTCAGTTTTGGAAACCAATAGGTTTGTTGGATGACTTCGATACATTTTTCTAGTCCCGTATGACCTAATTCGTCATGACAACTTCTGATCACATTATTTTCCATATTCCTCGGAACATAAAACAAAAGTTGATTATTATGTTTACGATAAACAACGCCATTTCTTAACTCAAAATTTTTACTTTCGCTATACTCTAATTCCTCTCTAATTTTTAGAATGTCTGCATCTTGCATCTGTCTGATACTCAAATTCATTTCAAAACTTGTCTCTTCTAATACCAATATGTGAGCAAAATGTCTACTCAAGGCATCGGCATGCCGCATTCTTGCACTATCACGATGCTCTAATGTGTATTCATAATTTTGTAAGATTAGAGACCAACGCATGATTTTAGGATTTATCTCTTTCTTTTTCAATGCTAAATTTAGACTATTACAGTCGGTTACGATTTTAAAGGGTACACCATGTAAATAAATTCGAAATCGGTTGAGACTATTAACAATGGCTAGCATTTCTAATTCAAAGCTGTGTAATTTAGACTCCGCTTCGGTAGTGCGTCTACTAAAATAGAACACAGGATGGAATAAATTATCTTTTTGCTTTTGCAACAGTATGCCACTATATCCATGTGAGCTCGCATCGCAATGAAGTTGTGTTTCAGCGGAAGGTGAATATAAAGCTAACACAGGGGATACTACAAGAGCATTTTTAATTTTTTCAAAACTTTGAAGTTGTTCAGGGCCAAATATAAAAACAGCATTTTTCTTTAAGAGGTCATAAAGTGGACGGGCTAATTTCGCAAAATTATTGACAAATCTACGAAAAAATGATGCTAAACCGATGAAACTGTGTAACTCTTTCGTATTACGCGGTATAGGGAAATTCTTAACAGAGTTAATATGCCCTTCGCTAGGTCTTATACTATCACCGTCAATGATATAACCTAAGTAAGTTATCTGTGTATTTAAAAAGGAACATTTATCTATCCTAAAACTAAGTTTATTCTCAACAAGGCGATTTAAAACCATTTTTAATACTTCTAAGTTCTCGTCAACAGTCTCGGATGCTATCATGATATCATCGATATAAATAGACACTTTGTCCTGATCTATCAAGTCTTTAAAAATTAGATTTATATATCGTGTGAATACAGAGGGACTATTTTTAAATCCAAACGGAGCTTTTAAAAATTCATACTGTCCTGTGGTTGTTACGAAAGAAGTATATTTTACTGAATCGGGTTCCAAGTCAATGTGGTAAAAAGCACTTTTAAGATCTAATACTGTAAAGTACCTCTTGTCTCGAAGTTTGTCAATCAGATCGTCAATTAGGGGAAGTGGATAATTATCGCGCAAGCAGATTTTATTCAAATGTCGGAAATCGACACATAACCGGTATTCACCAGTTTTCTTTTTGGTGAGCACAATAGGGGAACTATATTCTGAATCGCTTTTACGTATGACACCGTTTTTCTGTAATTCTGCAACCAAACTTTCACATGCCTTATTTTCCACGTATGATAAACGTCTCGGTCTAAAATAAAATGGTGAATGCCCTGGTTGTACGGAAATCTTCATTTTATATTTAGTATTAGGCTGTAATGGCCGGATGGGAATGACGTAATGTTGATTAAATATATCATAAACTTTCTGCTGACAAGTAGGTAACACATCGTGACAAACATTGAGGTTTAAATCATTCTCATCACTATAATGAATGTTCAAGATAGCTAAGGTTTCATTATCAACTATTTTTTCATTTATAGGTTCAATATCTACTCTTTCGTACCTTGAATTGTAAATTTGAGTTGGTTATTGCATAACAAATCTCGACCTAACAAGCAGTCGCAAGGGATGGCAGTATCATTTACAACATAAATATCTAAAGTCAAGGTAACATCACAAATTGTAACTGAGAAATTAATAAGGCCTAAGATTTCCAAGTCTGACTGATTAATGCCTTCAAATTTATGGTAAGCAACATAATTTTCAATAATCATAAAATCTACTAAGGAATACTTAACTAAGGTTACTGCACTTCCTGGATCGAAAATTCCCTGCAATGATAACACATGTCCTTGAGATTCCAAGCGAATCGGTACCATCAAGGGAACAGTCTTCTTGCACTCGACCATCAATGTTGGTTGGGCAGGTGGTTCAGACTTCACGGGTGGCCTTGGAGTAGTACTTGTCACAGAAGTTGTTTTGTTTTGCGGACATTCTCTTCTCAAGTGATTCGTAGATCCACAGGTGTAACAAGATCCTTTTGGTCTAGGAGGTCTGGTGCACTCGCTTACTATGTGGCCCCATCGATTACAGTTGTAACACCTGACACTCGTGGTCTCATTCCGACCAGGATAGTTCTGCCGCTCTTCTTTCTTCGTTTCAGTTTTCTTAACTTCGACTGGTTTACTCTCAGTACTTCGTTTATCCTTAATGCGGCTACGTCGAGCCTCATCAATCTTCTCAAAGGTAATAATGTCACGAAATAGTGCGTCTTCATCCTTATGCTCTTTGGATATGATAAAATTGCTTAGCTCCCTGGACCACAACCCGATAACAACTTGTTCTTTAATTTCTGGGAATGAAAAATGTAACTCTTTACATAACTGCACTTTTTCGTAAAAATAAGTAGCTACATTTTCTTTTGCATGCTGTATTCTGTGAAGCATCTTCTGCCATAATTCAGTTTTACTGGTTGCATACATAAAAGTGTTCTTAAAAGCATCCTTAAACTCTGGCCAAGTTTTCACACTGTTCACTCGACTGTGAAACCAATAATTTGCTGCCCCTATTAGGTTAGAAACTGCTATTTGGAAGATCACTGGTTCCGGCCAATTGTGGATTACTGCTAATGTTTGTAATTGTTGTAGCCACCGACTTGCTACACTGGGCCCCTGTTCCCCATCTGGCGGATGGGGCCCAGTGGCACTGACTTTGTTAGCTCTGGTATCATGTTAACGGTAGGGACTTCCGGTGGTTTGTAAACATTTTGTGAGTACTGTTGTTGCTGGAGTTTCAACATTTCTAACATTTGCATATTTTGCTGAAGGAGTGCATTCACTGTGTGCGCCAATAGAGCTGGGTTTATTGGATCAGTAATGTTCGGCGGTGGTAGAGCTCCCACAGACCGATCTGGCTGTCCTGCTCCATTAGAATAATTAGTTGAGGCACTCGGGACTGCGCTTCCAGTTTCTGTAAATACATGCCCCTGTTGCTGGCAAAAAACTTCAAAATTCTCGTTGTCTGTGACCATGTGCACGTTCGCGTCGTGATCCATAAGGTATGACTCGTACGAGTTCTTAATCATAAACTTCGGATTTCCCAAAAATATCTCGCGAAGATACTTTTCACACTTTTGGGCAGAACCCCACACCTGAGATTGTAAGGAAGGCCTTACGATGGTTATAATAAAATACAAATAAAATTTCTAGGAGCACTTTATTCTGCCTTCACATAAAGCAACATAACCTGACATCTCTCGACCTCTGCCTCTAGGAACACAAACTCAACTACTATCATAGCTAACTTCATGCAATTGGCGGGAAATTTAAAATATAATACATAATTTCTTACAGAAGTAAGAGTTGAGCTTTTTCCAGACAGTAAAAAAGAATTCGACATCTTCGGTGTCGTGAAATATACTATTCAAATACAGCACTGCATTTTTAATTATACAAAAATTTCAGACATACATGACTACAGTTGAATGTATTAAATGTTTGTAACTGTTCATGATTATACAATATTTTACACGGTCCATTTGTATTTAGGTAATGTACCAATTCTCGTGGAGGCCTTAAATTGCCATAGCTATCAAAATATACTGCTTTTTCTCCAGTTTTCTTATATGCAGTCCAGTGCGTCCCAAAGCCTCTTTCATTGTCTAGATTAATAATACCACATTCTTTATAATGCACCCGACGTGGTAAACTATCTCTCATAAATATGCCTCGAAAATGTTGAATATTTAATTTCTTAGTCAATCTTATTAAATCCAAATTAGTAAGAGCTCGTTTCGGTAATTTTATCGGTAACGCTTGGAAGGTTTTTTGCGTCATAAAAAAAGACCAAAGCCTTGCTTGTAAGGTCTCATGTATAGTCCTTTACCCATAGCTATTTCTTCCATTGCAGCATTGTGACGTTTACTTTCTTCAAGCTTTTGCTTTGCAGCTTTGGCATCATTAACAGCCTTTGCAATTCCTGCTGCTCCACCACCTAAAGCACCAAGCGCACTTAAGCCTGCAAATAATGGAATTAGTGGTAGAAATCCTCCTGTCTTAGGTATTGGTATTACTCGGGCAGCTTTAATATATTTCTTCTTCTTAACTTTATTAACAGCTTTTAATGCAACTTTAATAGCATCTTTCATATTCTGCACATTTTTACCTTTTAGCGCTACTCGTGCTTGCTTTGTTACATCTTTAAATGCTAACGATCCACCAACCTTTTTAGATTTCGCTTTAGGTTTACCAGTTTTACTTTTATTTTTTTTAGTTTTTCCGTTAATGAATCCCATTCCTAATTTAACTTTAGCTTTCATTGCTGCTGCCACAGCCAAGGCTGCTGCCTTTTCTCCTATAGATGCGTTTGGTGATTTAAATCTCTCCACAGCCTTCTCACCCAAAATTTTATCAGCCGTATGTCGTTGCTCTAAGTTTTTCTGTCTGCTATAAGCCATGTCGTGTTGTTTACAAGCTTCGTCTAAACCATTAATACCCACATCACTTCTTGCTAATCTCTTCGCAAGTTTTGTACCAGGACCACAAAATTTATATCCTGGAATATGGAGCTGTACTGGTAAATTATTTATAGCAGAGTTCAATATACCTCTGCCAGATTTTCTTGTTGTTCTAAGCATTTGGCATAACGAACTACTCATGATTGATGATAATACCATGCGCATTATAAAACAGCCAATTGATTTACCTATTAACAACAATGATATCGCAGAAATAAAAATCTCGAAGAGACATGGAGAATTGTTACCATCTACAATCCGCTGCTTGGTTGTCGGTCCATCAAACTGTGGTAAAACTAATGTCATGATTAGTTTGATTGAGCATCCCAATGGATTAAAGTTTGAAAATATTTATATTTTTTCTAAGTCTCTCTATCAATCAAAATATCAGTATTTAGAAGAACTTCTAAAACCAATAAAAGGAATTGGATACTACGCCTTCAATAACTGCAACAACATTCTACCGCCTGAAGATGTAAAACAAAACTCAATATTTATTTTTGATGATGTAGCCTGTGATAAACAAAATATTATGAGAGATTACTTCAGTATGGGGCGTCATAAAGACGTAGATTGCTTTTACCTTTGTCAAACTTATACATGTATTCCAAAACATCTAATACGTAATAACGCAAATATGTTGGTAGTCTTCAAACAAGATGATTTGAATTTGAAGCATATATATGAAGATCACATAAATAGCGATATGAGTTTTAATAAGTTCAAGGAAATTTACTCACTGTGCTGGAAAGACAAATATAGTTTTATGGTGATTAATAAAGACAGTGACATTAATAATGGTAGATATAGAAAGACATTTGATCATTACATACATATATAAAGAGAAATAAGCTCTGCTAACTTTATTCATCATTATTAGTATTCATACTGAACTGCTCTTAACACTACGCTGTTTTAACTGTTAAGTATCTGTTTTTAACTGCCAGCTACCTACTTTTTACTGCCAGCTACCTGTTTTTTACTGCCAGCTACCTACTTTTTACTGCCAACTACCTGATTTTTACTGCCAGCTGCCTGTTTTTTACTGCTTATTGAGGATCTATACAAGTACTACAATTAGGAGGAAGATTTGATGCTTTCAAAATGAATAGAAAGGAAGTTGAAGTAAAAAAATTGTTAATACAAAGGAGGAACATAGTAAAGCAAAAGCTGAATGCTCTGAAAGAAGGAAATATAATTCAAGAACAATCGTTTCTCCCTATCACGAAGCGTTTACAAACAATTGCCGAGAAACTTGATGGAGAGCCTAATATAAAAAGTGAAAAGCTTATAAAAAAGGAAGTGAAATCAAGGTTTAGCTCACCAAAGAAAAGCAAAGCAAAACATAATAGATCGACGGCTTCTGATGCACCAAGTTTCCTAGATACATCAGTTGTCGCAGAAGGAACTTCAAATGATAATGACATTGCTGATAGAGATAATGAGGGAAACAATGAGGAACTAGATGATAGTGTAAGAGATGCAAAAGAATATATTCAAGACTTTGGTAATTCGCCCGATATGATGTACTATTTAAATCACCTTGATCCCTTACCTAGAGAATATGTTCATAAAATGATTGGTGATGTTCATAATGAGTTTGACTTTAGGTATGGCGTTAGATATGATCCCGAGCATAATGAACTAAAAATTGGTAATGCATCTCTACAATTCGATGGTAATAATTTAATTATAGGAGGGTTAAATTATACTGGGACTCCTGGACTCTACGAATTAATTTTTAAGAAACATCCAAAAAGTTTCACAGAAGGTGATAAAAAAACCTACTTAGACATTGTTAAACGAACGAATGCTCATAAAAGAAACTACTCTGAAAATGAGCAAATTCAGGGTAATGCATCTTACAAATATAAAAAAATCATCTCCGCATTGAGTATACAACCACTAACATCACGAAGACCTCGCATCATAGCACCCTCAACTCGAAAGAGGTTAGGCCTTGGTATGTTAATGGAAGCCTCGAATAATCCAATCGACTACGTATACTGGGATGATCCTATTGAGCTTGTTGATAGATTAAGGCTTTTAGTTGCCTCCCAAACCGCTGGCCATACAGGTCATTCTAACGAGATCGTCTCTATTATCGAAGAATTGCGTGAATCTAAAATTATTGAGTAGTAAGCAAAAACTTACAGCCAACTTAAAAAATGACAGTCGATAAATTTGGTAGACACATAAGTCAACCAAAGCATTCATCTGCGGATCATGATGATTTTGAAGTAACGTTAACAAGCATCTCAGGAAACATAGTTAAGGAATTATATTATAATATTGTTTTAACATTTGAGTCTACAACCTTTCATGAAAACAGTAAGAACTATTTAATATCTGATATAAAAACATGTCAAGTTTTCTTCTACGAAGCAGCTACGATTGAACATGCTACTGGTTACCCTACTGATATCATAACAATTATAAATGAAAAGGAATTTACTTTGGCAGAACTAGTCAACGTTATGCTACGTCGCAACGATAATATTTCATTTCGAGAAAAACATCCGGAAACAGAAAACAAAAATTTATTTGTAGAAATCGTTATACGAGTTCCTGTGGGGTTAAATATATAGAAATTTGTTTTACATACTGTAATTTTAATTGGAATCCAATATGAAATATCTCAACAACTTTAACAAATATGCAACAAATGTAAAAGAAGATATTGTCAATGAATTACACAAGTCTGCCAGAATCAATTTTAAAAGACGTAGAACCGTAATAAAAGGTCTGAATGATTTAATACAAGTTGATTTAATTGACTTGATACCATATTCCAAGGAAAATGGATATAAGTATGTACTAATCGTTATTAATTGCTTCTCTAAATTCATATGGACAGAACCACTAGCGAGCAAATCAGCCCAGGATGTTACAATTGCAATTAATAGGATTTTACAACGATTTAAAGAAATTCCGAAACATCTATAAACCGACATGGGAAAGGAATTCTATAATGAGAATTTCAAGAAACTGATGAAAAAATATAGCATTAACCATTACAGCGTTTATAGTACAAAAAAGGCTTCGATTGTGGAACGCTCCATTAGAACTATAAAGAATATGCTTTGGCATGCTTTCAGCTTAGGAGGAGAATATAGGTGGAATCATATTTTAGATAAAATTGTTGACAAATACAACAATACAGTCCATTCTACAACTAGGATGAAACCAATTAAAGTTACATCAAGGAATGAAAGATCATTATTAAAATCAACATATACACATTTAAAAATTGCTAATAAAATAACAAAATTTAAAGTAGGCGACCATGTGAGAATTAGCAAATATAGAGAAGCTTTTAAGAAAGGATACACTCCAAACTGGTCTAGCGAGATTTTTATCATTAGGAAAATAAGATTAACCAATACTACAACATATTTATTGAATGATGAGAGTGGTAAAGAAATAACAGGAGGCTTCTATGAATTAGAATTACAAAGAGTAAAACATCCTGACGCTCACTTAGTTGAAAAGGTATTACGAAAAAAAGGAAATAAAGTTTTTGTCAAATGGTTAGGTAACGATGACAAACATAATTCTTGGATTGATAAAAATAATGTATTGTAGCATGTTATATTGTATAAGAATTATAATAAATGATATACATTCTATATTCGATTTTTAATTTTAATAATTAACCCTATTAGTTACATAATAATGATAAGCAGGTCATCAACCCAGCTGACGACAGAAACCGACTATATACTTCCGCTCAGCACAAACGGTCCTCAACCTCTACCGCGCAGGTGCCAGCCGCTGTGACGTAGACGGCTGAAAGCTATGCCGATCCTGCTCCAGTCGCCATCTTGAATTGTGGAGCAGGATCGGCATAGCTATTCTACTGGTGTAGAATGTAATACCTTAGGTGCAGGTGATTGAATTTTAACAGGTGTAGAAATTTGTTCAGGTTCACTTTGAAGATTTAAAGGAAATTTTATTTTATTTACATTAATTTCTTTTGTTATATTTGAAATGGGTTCTAATTTAGATTCTATTGTCTCTAAGTGTTTAGTAATTGGTGAACATTTTTTTTCTTTTATAATTTCACCATATTTTAACATATGTAATTTACTCTTAATAATAACATTTCTCTTTTTAATGAGGGTTTTTTTAAAGTCTTTACTCTTACTATCCATTTTAACTATCAATTTGATAAAAAAATAAACAGATATTGTAACAGCTTTGAACAGATATCAAACAGGTGTGTAACAGGTGTGCAACAGATGTTAGACAAGTTCGAACTGGTATCACATATGTTTGAATATATAAACAAGTGTAAAATTCTTTTTAATATACACTGACGCATGCATTATAGAAAACTGATTCATTTTTAATTTGTAATGTTATAAATATATAAAATGATCAAATTCTTTTCTATATCTACCACAATTAATGGTTTTTTTTTAAATGAAATTATAAAGATATTAATAGCAATCTTGGCATAAAGTCATGGTTTTCGAGTGAAGTCAAATTAATTTCTCAATCCTCTTATTTATGAAATTATATAGATATTAATAGATATGATTTCATTATTTTTAAAACTTGTTGAATTTCGTCTACAGATGCCTACTGTTTTTAAAATAATATTGATAGAAATTCTTTCCTAAAGTAGACTCCTTACAATTTTTATCTTTTCTACTCTCTTTACTTTCTCTTTGTAAACCTGTACGATTTCAAACAGAAATTTTATTAGTACATGACGTGGTTCTTGTCTTTTAATCTTTTCGTATACTTCTTTTAACCTTGACAGCTCTGCTTCACTATTCTAAATATCTGTAGCTTCTGGAAGCAGATCTGAAATATTAATTAATAGCTAGTACCTTAATATTATATCCCTCACTTGCATTAAGTTTACTACATATATTTCTCCTCATAAAATCCGCAGCAATGCTTTCTCCTCCTCTATTATTCAAGTAACTATCTAAATATATCTTACTTCGTGATTGATTTAAGCTTTCAGCCTTTCAACATCTTCAACTATAGTAGATATTCTACTTGCTATTTGCTGATCATCTTCAGTCAATATAGACTTATCGTCTACTGCATCTTGACTATATAACCATTTGATTCTTGTATACTACGTCTATTACGAGTAGATCCACAATTTTCAATTTTCCATCTACTTTGATCTTTCACTCGATTCTGCGTATGCCAAGTAAATACGTATCGTCTATAGAAAGCTGTCATACTTATAGGAATCTACAGCATACAAGTATTCACCATATTGAACGTTCTCTATGTGACAATTGCCACCATCATCAAGCTCAATTTTCCACTGACTTTGGCCTCTTACTCGCCTAGCTGAAGGTCAGTTCTTTTTTTCTGAACGGACACTAGTATATTTACTAGAGTCTACTGTATTTTTAATACAGCGAGCTAACTCAAATAATGCACCACCGTTCTTTGGCATTTTATCAAACACAGCCACATAACCTGAGAAACTCTGACCAAGGTTATTATGACTATGCCCTGTCATGCACTGCACTTAGAGTTGTTTCTATTACTTCACGATCAAGTAGAGCTTTACCGTTGCTTTCTTATGCTCTGAATTCCATTTCATCTCTACTATCTTTACTATTTTCCTTATTATTCATAAAAATTACCCTTCACTAATAACAAAATCTTTTTATATATTTACTGCCATTTTTAGCAGTCTTGACATAAAGTCATAGCTTTCGAGTGAAGTCAAATCAATTTCTCAATACTTTTTTGTATGAAATTATAAAGATATTAGTAGATATGATTTCTTTATGAGTTTATGAAGGGAAATGGGATGAAGTTAAAACTCTTCTTGATAAAACTGCTAAAAAAGTAATGTTAATATTGAACATAAAAATCAGTGTTCACAGAACTGGACGCCTTTGCATTATGCTACTTACAACGGTAATGTAGAATTAAGCAAGAGTATTTTCAAAGCATTTTTAGAGAAGAAAGGTAATATTAAGCTTTAGAGAGTACTAGTTGCAAGAGTGATAGTTGGGCGCTTTTGCACTCTGCTATTCATTATGGTTAACTTTCTTATAGATAAAGGTGCTAATATTTTAATTAGAAGTGAGGAGGGTAAGACACCCCTGTATTTGGCTGCTGCAGAAGCCAAGCAATACATAATTAATCTTCTTCTTGATAGAGGTGCTGATATCGAGGCTAAAAACAACGATGGTAGAACACCTCTGTACTTAGCTGCTTACAATAATGACACAAGTGTAATTGAACTTCTTTGTTGTATCAGGATCAAGACTGAACGTAATGACAGCTATCTATACGTCTATAGATAGCTGTCAGTACCAAATGGTTATATAATCAAATTGCAGTAGACGATAAGTCTATATTGACTGAAGATGATCAGCAAATAGCAAGTAGAATATCTACTATAGTTGAAGATGTTGAAAGGCTTAAAGCTTAAATCAATCACGAAGTAAGATATATTTAGATAGTTACTTGAATAATAGAGGAGGAGAAAGCATTGCAGCTGATTTTATGAGGAGAAATATATGTAGCAAACTTAATGCAAGTGAGGGATAAAATATTAAGGTACTACCTATTAATTAATATTTCAGATCTGCTTCCAGAAGCTACAGATATTTAGAATAGTGAAGCAGAGCTGTCAAGGTTAAAAGAAGTATACGAAAAGATTAAAAGACAAAAACCACGTCATGTACTAATAAAATTTCTGTTTGAAATCGTACAGGTTTACAAAGAGAAAGTAAAGAGAGTAGAAAAGATAAAAATTGTAAGGAGTTTAGTTAAGTAAGGAATTTCTATCAATATTATTTTAAAAACAGTAGGCAACTGTAGACGAAATTCAACAAGTTTTAAAAATAAATAAATTATATCTATTAATATCTTAATATATAAAAAAAAAAGTATTGAGAAATTGATTTGACTTCACTCGAAAGCTATGACTTTATGCCAAGATTGCTATTAATATCTTTATAATTTCATCAAAAAAAAAAAAAATATGGAAAAATTGATTTGACCACTCAAAAGCTATGGCTTTATGTCAAGACTGCTAAAAATGGCAGTAAATATATAAAAAGATTTTGTTATTAGTGAAGGGTAATTTTTATGAATAATAAGAAAAATAGTATAGATCGTAGAAAAGAAATGGAATTCAGAGCATTAGAATGCAACGGTAAAGCTCTACTTGATCGTGAAACAATTCTAAGTGCAGTGCATGCAGGGAAGAAGCTCGAATTATTGCTGGAAAGTTAATAGATAATTTTGGAATAAGAGGAGTTTTAGGCCAGGAAATTAGATGACTTGAAAACTATAGAAGGGATAACTGACTCTTCAGTAGCAGTATAAAGAATTGGAATAATTCTGAGCCTAATAGAATTTCTACAATGGGGTTTGATCTAGGTTTAGAACCAACAACGCTCGGTAGATTAGATAGGTTTAGCTTATATGAAGTAGGGAAAGTACAAGACCTGATGGAAAATCTTTAGAGAATTATAAGAATAAAAGTAAATATGCTCCTAAAGTAGAAAATGACTTTAAATGTTTAGTATCGATTGATAATTTTATAATGGAAAACAAGAACCCAATATACCAACGTCTAAGTTTTTCTTCACTTCAGGACCATGTAAGCTTTACAGAAAATTACTGTAGTTTAGAACAAATTGAGGAATTAAAAAATAAAACGCCTAGTATTAATCAGATTTTAACATTGCTTGAAAAGTTAGAAAACAACCTTTTGGTGAATGATTTTGATTCAAACATAATAGATCAGTGCAATAAATAGATGATCTCTTTAGGGTTGGGAGTATTGAAACCTTTGGTAATTACAGCAGTTTATGAAGGTAAATGGGATGAAGTTAAAATGTTTCTTGATAAAACTGCTTAAAGAGTAATGTTAATATTGAACATAAAAATCAGTGTTCACAGAACTGGACGCCTTTGCATTATGCTACTTACAACGGTAATGAAGAATTAAGCAAGAGTGTATTCAAAGCATATTTAGAGAGGAAAGGTAATATTAAGCTTTAGAGAGTACTAGTTGTAACAGTGATAGTTGGGCGCTTTTGCACTATGCTGTTCATTATGGTTAGCTTTCTTATAGATAAAGGTGCTTATATTGTGGATAGGGTTTATAATTTCGATGAAAGATTGTTTGCCGAAGCAATTAAGGAAGCTGTAAATGACGTATATTGGCAAGTAGATAACAAAAAATGTTAAAGTTTATGCATAGTCATAATAACCTTGGTCAGAGTTTCTCAGGTTATGTGGCTGTGTTTGATAAAATGCCAAAGAAAGGTGGTGCATTATTTGAGTTAGCTCGCTATATTAAAAATACATTAGACTCTAGTAAATATCCTAGTGTCCGTTCAGAAAAAAGAACTGACCTTGAGAAACTAAAAAGTAGATTAACAGAATCAGTGAGGGATGCAGTATTTTCGTCAAAAGTATGTATTAAAAATGTTAAGTATGATGAATACTTGTATGATGCAGATTCCTATAAGTATGATGACTATAGACGGTAAACGTATATACTTGGCATACAAAGGCGAGTAGGAGGCCAAAGTCAGTGGAAAATTGAGCTTGATGGTGGTGGCAATTGTCACATAGAGAACGTTCAATATGGTGAATACTTGTATGCTGTAGATTCCTATAAGTATGACAGCTTTCTATAGACGATACGTATTTACTTGGCATACGCAGAATCGAGTGAAAGATCAAAGTAGATGGAAAATTGAAAATTGTGGATCTACTCGTAATAGACGTAGTATACAAGAATCAAATGGTTATATAGTCAAGATGCAGTAGACGATAAGTCTATATTGACTGAAGATGATCAGCAAATATCAAGTAGAATATCTACTATAGTTGAAGATGTTGAAAGCCTGAAAGCTTAAATCAATCACGAAGTAAGATATATTTAGATAGTTACTTGAATAATAGAGGAGGAGAAAGCATTGCTGCGGATTTTATGAGGAGAAATATATGTAGTAAACTTAATGCAAGTGAGGGATAAAATATTAAGGTACTACCTATTAATTAATATTTCAGATCTGCTTCCAGAAGCTACAGATATTTAGAATGGTGAAGCAGAGCTGTCAAGGTTAAAAGAAGTATACGAAAAGATTAAAAGACAAGAACCACGTCATGTACTAATAAAATCTCTGTTTGAAAACGAACAGGTTTACAAAGAGAAAGTAAAGAGAGTAGAAAAGATAAAAATTGAAAGGAGTTTAGTTAAGGAAGGAATTTCTATCAATATTATTTTAAAAACAGTAGGCATATGTAGACGAAATTCAACAAGTTTTAAAAATAATGAAATCATATCTATTAATATCTTTATAATTTCATAAAAAAGAGGATTGAGAAATTAATTTGACTTCACTCGAAAGCCATGACTTTATGCCAAGATTGCTATTAATATCTTTATAATTTCATTTAAAAAAAAACCATTAATTGTGGTAGATATAGAAAAGAATGTGATCATTTTATATATTTATAACATTACAAATTAAAAAAGAATCGGTTTTCTATAATGCATGCGTCAGTGTATATTAAAAAGAATTTTACACTTGTTTATATATTCAAACCTATGTGATACCAGTTCAAACTTGTCTAACACCTGTTGCACACCTGTTACACACCTGTTTGATATCTGTTCAAAGCTGTTACAATATCTGTTTATTTTTTTATCAAATTGTTAGTTAAAATGGATAGTAAGAGTAAAGACTTTAAAAAAGCCCTCATGAATAAGAGAAATGTTGTTATTAAGAGTAAATTACATATGTTAAAATATGGTGAAATTATAAAATAAAAAAATGTTCACCAATTACTAAACAGTTGGGGACAATAGAATCTAAATTAGAACCCATTTCAAATATAACGAAAGAAATTAATGTAAATAAAGTAAAATTTCCTTTAAATCTTCAAAGTGCTGAACCTGAACAAATTTCTACACCTGTTAAAATTCAATCACCTGCACCTAAGGTATTACATTCTACACCTATTGTATGACCGACTTTTTTTAAAACCAATCCTATAGCTGAAACTTCACATATAGAAGAAGATGAAGAAACGCAATCATATACTAACATAATTCCACAAAAGCCAGAAAAAATAAGTGAAGAATCTTTTCAAGAATATTTGGAACAATACGATACATTACCTCGCAGTATATACATAACATGATATCTGACACAACTACTAGACAGTTCGATCGTAAATATGGAGTTAGACATGATACTTCAACAGAAAAAATTTTAATTGGTGACTCTGTAATAAACATTGATGGTTCAGATCTAGTTATAAAAGGAAAAAGATATAAGGGCACCCATGGACTTTATGAATTACTTTTTAAGAAAGACCCCTTAAATTATACAAAACAAGATGAAAAAATTATATTGAAATTGTTACTAAACCAAATGCTCATAAAAGGTACTACAGAGCATCAGAGCAAACGTCAGGTAGTAAATTACTGAAATATAATAGAATAATATCAAAAACAGGAAAAGGCATGCGCATGGAAGTAACCAATAATAAAATTGATTTTGTACATTTGAATGATCCAAATGAACTTGTTAATAGGCTACGATTGTTAATTGCATCTCAAACCGCAGGCAATACAGGTCATATAAACGAAATAAATTCCATTATCGAAGAATTACTAGAAGCAGGTTTAATTGAATAATATGTAAGCGCATAAATTTGGATACAGACTCCCTACTGGTGACATAGATATGGGTGATAGCAGGATTATAAATGTAGCAGAACCTGAAGAGAATAATGATGTGGATACTAAAAATTATGTTGATAAACAAATTCTAAAAATAAATGATAAAAGTATAGCAATAATTTGTTTACATTTTGAAGGAAATACAGTAGTAACAGTAGTAATTTTAAACTAAAAAGTACCAACAAACCAATGTATTCATTTCCATTCAAATCTGCTACTGTGTTAAACATAAATATTAATAATAAATAATTTTTCATAGAAATCAATCAAGAACAACATACACCTAATACAATCTTGGGAAAAAGTATTAAATTAAATGATAGGATAATTTTCTCCAAACCATCATTAGCCGTCGGCAATAATCTTTATTGTGATGTAATCATTGGATGACTTATTTCAGGCGGACCTTATTGAGATGTTATCTTATTAAAAAATAAATAAAGGATATAAATATATACTTGAAGTTATCAATTGCTTTTCTAAATACGTTTGGGCGGTTCCTGTTAAAAGTAAATCTGCTTCTGAAGTATCAAATAATTTACAAACAGATGAAGGACGTGAATTTTTTAACAGAGATTTTAAAAAATTAATGACAAAATACAATATAAATCATTACAGTGTGTTTCGTAATAAAAAAGCATGCATAGTGGAACGAGTTAATAGAACTTTAAAATATATGATGTGGAAAGAATTTAATATTCAAGGAAATTATAAATGGTTATATATATTAGATCTTGTTGTAGAGAAATGAATAATAAAAAACACCGTACTATAGGAATTAAACCATCCCAAGTGAATAATAAAAATGAAAAATATTTATTAAACACTGTATATAATAAACATAAAACATGCAAATAAAATAAACAAATTTAAAATTGAAGATTATGTGCGTATAAGTAAAAAGAGAGGAGTATCTGATAAATCTTTTACACCGAATTGGTCACCTGAAATATTTATTGTTAATAAAAGTACAATTAACCAACCCCACCACTTATATTTTACAAGACCAGAATATGGAAGAAATAAAAGGAGGATTCTATGAAATGGAACTTCAAAAAGTTAGATATCCTAATATTTTTTTAGTTGAAAAGGTGTTAAAACGTAAATCAAATAAAGTGTTTGTTAAGTGGTTGGATTTGGTAACAGTCATAATAGTTGGATAGACAAAAACAATGTAGAATAATAAACTTAAATTTGTATTAGACTTGTTTCAAAATAAGGTTGTTTATTCCTTCAAAGTAAGATAATAAGTTATTTTAGAATAACCTTTTAACTTTTCATCCAATTAGTTTTATCACTTGTTTTGTAGCTGTACAAGGATATACTTATCATCTCCCAAAGTCATTTAAATAAACTTTATTTATTACCCAATTTGTTTACGAATGTATTAGTGACGTCAACTATAATTGAAAAATACTGAGCTCAACTTATATATAAATATCAAGCGAGATAAATTTAAAATCTACACATTACTTATCCAACGAAAGTGAGTACCACCACACAAAATTTAGAAGAAGAATCACGGGATAATGATAATTATCCCACGTATAATCCATTAGAAAACATTAAACAATAATTGATAATAAGGACACGGCTACTACTACTACTGCTATAAACAAATCCAAAAAGGTGAAGGGGGCCTTTAACCAAGAATATAAAGTCATAGCTTTCGAGTGAAGTCAAATCAATTTCTCAATCCTTTTATTTATGAAATTATAAAGATATTAATAGATATGATTTCTTTATTTTTAAACTTGTTGAATTTCGTCTACAGATGCCTACTGTTTTTAAAATAATATTGATAGAAATTCCATCCTTAACTAAACTCCTTACAATTCTTATCTTTTATACCCTCTTCACTTTCTCTTTGCAAACTTGTACGTTTTCAAACAGAGATTTTATTAGTACATGACGTAGTTCTTGACTTTTAAACTTTTCGTATTCTTCTATTAACATTGACTGATTGAGTAACTGTCTAAATCTATCTTACTTCGTGATTGATTTAAGCTTTCAGCCTTTCAACATCTTCAACTATAGTAGATATTCTACTTGCTATTTGCTGATCATCTTCAGTCAATATAGACTTATCGTCTACTGCAATTTGATTATATAACCATTTGGTACTGACAGCTATCTATAGACGTATAGATAGCTGTCATTACGTTTAGTCTTGATCCTGTTACAAAGAAGTTCAATTACACCTGAGTCATTATTGTAAGCAGCTAAGTACAGAGGTGTTCTACCATCGTTGTTTTTAGCCTCGATATCAGCACCTCTATCAAGAAGAAAATTAATTAAGTATTGCTTGGCCTCTGCAACAGCCAAATACAGGGGTGTCTTACCCTCCTCACTTCTAATTAAAATATTAGCACCTTTATCTATAAGAAAGTTAACCATAATGAATAGCAGAGTGCAAAAGCGCCCAACTATCACTCTTGCAACTAGTACTCTCTAAAGCTTAATATTACCTTTCTTCTCTAAAAATGCTTTGAATACACTCTTGCTTAATTCTACATTACCGTTGTAAGTAGCATAATGCAAAGGCGTCCAGTTCTGTGAACACTGATTTTTTATGTTCAATATTAACATTACTTTTTTAGCAGTTTTATCAAGAAGAGTTTTAACTTCATCCCATTTCCCTTCATAAACTCATAAAGAAATCATATCTACTAATATCTTTATAATTTCATACAAAAAAGTATTGAGAAATTGATTTGACTTCACTCGAAAGCTATGACTTTATGTCACGACTGCTAAAAATGGCAGTAAATATATAAAGAGTTTGTTATTAGTGAAGGGTAATTTTTATGAATAATAAAGAAAATAGTAAAGATCGTAGAGATGAAATGGAATTCAGAGCATTAGAAAGCAACGGTAAAGCTCTACTTGATCGTGAAGTAATAGAAACAACTCTAAGTGCAGTGCATGACAGGAAAGAAGCTCGAATTATTGCTAGAATAGCTTTCCATAGATAGTTTTGGAATAGGAGTTTTAGGCCAGGAAATTAGATGACTTGAAAACTATAGAAGAGAAAACTGACTCTACAGTAGCAGTATAAAGAATTGGATTAATTCTTAGTCTCATAGAATTTCTACATTGGGGTTTGATCTAGGTTTAGAACCAAGAACGCTCGGTAGATTAGATAGGTTTAGCTTATATGAAGTAGGGAAAGTACAAGACCTGATGGAAAAAGCTTCAGAGGATTATAAGAATAAAAGTAGATATGCTCCTAAAGTAGAAATGACTTTAAATGTTTAGTATCGATTGATAATTTTATAATGGAAAACAAGAACCCAATATACCAACGTCTAAGTTTTTTTACACATCAGGACCATGTAAGCTTTACAGAAAATTACTGTAGTTTAGAACAAATTGAGGAATTAAAAAATAAAACGCCAAGTATTAATCAGATTTTAACATTGCTTGAAAAGTTAGAAAACAACCTTTTGGTGAATGATTTTGATTCAAACATAATAGATCAGTGCAATAAATAGATGATCTCTTTAGGGTTGGGAGTATTGAAACCTTTGGTAATTACAGCAGTTTATGAAGGTAAATGGGATGAAGTTAAAATTCTTCTTGATAAAACTGCTTAAAGAGTAATGTTAATATTGAACAAAAAAATCAGTGTTCACAGAACTGAACGCCTTTGCATTATGCTACTTACAACGGTAATGAAGAATTAAGCAAGAGTGTATTCAAAGCATATTTAGAGAGGAAATGTAATATTAAGCTTTAGAGAGTACTAGTTGTAACAGTGATAGTTGGGCGCTTTTGCACTATGCTGTTCAATATGGTTAGCTTTCTTATAGATAAAGATGCTAATATTGTGGATAGGGTTTATAATTTCGATGAAAGATTGTTTGTCGAAGCAATTAAGGAAGCTGTAAATGACGTATATTGGCAAGTAGATAACAAAAAATGTTAAAGTTTATGCATAGTCATAATAACCTTGGTCAGAGTTTCTCAGGTTATGTGGCTGTGTTTGATAAAATGCCAAAGAACGGTGGTGCATTATTGAGTTAGCTCGCTGTATTAAAAATACAGCGACTCTAGTAAATATACTAGTGTCCGTTCAGAAAAAAGAACTGACCTTGAGAAACTAAAAAGTAGATTAACAGAATCAGTGAGGGATGCAGTATTTTCGTCAAAAGTATGTATTAAAAATGTTAAGTATGATGAATACATGTATGATGCAGATTCCTATAAGTATGATGACTATAGACGGTAAACGTATATACATGGCATACAAAGGCGAGTAGGAGGCCAAAGTCAGTGGAAAATTGAGCTTGATGGTGGTGGCAATTGTCACATAGAGAACGTTCAATATGGTGAATACTTGTATGCTGTAGATTCCTATAAGTATGACAGCTTTCTATAGACGATACGTATTTACTTGGCATACGCAGAATCGAGTGATAGATCAAAGTAGATGGAAAATTTAAAATTGTGGATCTACTCGTAATAATCAAATGGTTATATAGTCAAGATGCAGTAGACGATAAGTCTATATTGACTGAAGATGATCAGCAAATAGCAAGTAGAATATCTACTATAGTTGAAGATGTTGAAAGGCTGAGAGCTTAAATCAATCACGAAGTAAGATATATTTAGATAGTTACTTGAATAATAGAGGAGGAGAAAGCATTGCTGCGGATTTTATGAGGAGATATATATGTAGTAAACTTAATGCAAGTGAGGCATAAAATATTAAGGTACTACCTATTAATTAATATTTCAAATCTGCTTCCAGAAGCTACAGATATTTAGAATAGTGAAGCAGAGCTGTCAAGGTTAAAAGAAGTATACGAAAAGATTAAAAGACAAGAACCACGTCATGTACTAATAAAATTTCTGTTTGAAATCGTACAGGTTTACAAAGAGAAAGTAAAGAGAGTAGAAAAGATAAAAATTGTAAGGAGTTTAGTTAAGGAAGGAATTTCTATCAATATTATTTTAAAACAGTAGGCATCTGTAGACGAAATTCAACAAGTTTTAAAAATAAAGAAATCATATCTATTAATATCTTTACAAAAAAAAAAAAGTATTGAGAAATTGATTTGACTTCACTCGAAAGCTATGACTTTATGCCAAGATTGCTATTAATATCTTCATAATTTCAATAAAAAAAAAAAAAAAAATGGAAAAATTGATTTGACCACTCAAAAGCTATGGCTTTATGCCAAGACTGCTAAAAATGGCAGTAAATATATAAAAAGATTTTGTTATTAGTGAAGGGTAATTTTTATGAATAATAAGGAAAATAGTAAAGATCGTAGAGAAGAAATGGAATTCAGAGCATTAGAATGCAACGGTAAAGCTCTACTTGATCGTGAAACAATTCTAAGTGCAGTGCATGCAGGGAAGAAGCTCGAATTATTGCTGGAAAGCTAATAGATTGTTTTGGAATAAGAGGAGTTTTAGGCCAGGAAATTAGATGACTTGAAAACTATAGAAGGGATAACTGACTCTTCAGTAGCAGTATAAAGAATTGGAATAATTCTGAGTCTAATAGAATTTCTACATTGGGGTTTGATCTAGGTTTAGAACCAACAACGCTCGGCAGATTAGATAGGTTTGCTTATATGAAGTAGGGAAAGTACAAGACCTGATGGAAAAACTTTAGAGAATTATAAGAATAAAAGTAAATATGCTCCTAAAGTAGAAAATGACTTTAAATGTTTAGTATCGATTGATAATTTTATAATGGAAAACAAGAACCCAATATACCAACGTCTAAGTTGTTCTTCACTTCAGGACCATGTAAGCTTTACGACGATACGTATTTACTTGGCGTACGCAGAATCGAGTAAAAGATCAAAGCAGATGGAAAATTGTAAATTGTGGATCTACTCGTAATAGACGTTGTATACAAGAATCAAATGGTTATATAGTCAAGTTGAAGTAGACGATAAGTCTATATTGACTGAAGATGATCAGCAAATAGCATGTAGAATATCTACTATAGTTGAAGATGTTGAAAGGCTGAAAGCTTAAATCAATCACGAAGTAAGATATATTTAGATAGTTACTTGAATAATAGAGGAGGAGAAAGCATTGCTGCGGATTTTATGAGGAGAAATATATGTAGTAAACTTAATTAATGCAAGTGAGGGATAAAATATTAAGGTACTACATATTAATTAATATTTCAGATCTGCTTCCAGAAGCTACTGATATTGAGAATAGTGAAGCAGAGCTGTCAAGGTTAAAGGAAGAATACGAAAAGATTAAAAGCCAAGAAACACGTCATGTACTGATAAAATCTCTGTTTGACAACGTACAGGTTTACAAAGAGAAAGTAAAGAGAGTAAAAAAGATAAAAATTGTAAGGAGTTTAGTTAAGGAAGGAATTTCTATAAATATTATTTTAATAACAGTAGGCATCTGTAGACCAAATTCAACAAGTTTTAAAAATAAAGAAATCATATCTATTAATATCTATATAATTTCATAAAAAAAATATTGAAAAATTGATTTGACCACTCAAAAGCTATGGCTTTATGCCAAGACAGCTTAACATGGCAGTAAATATATAAAAAGATTTTGTTATTAGTGAAGGGCAATTTTTATGATTAATATGGAAAATAGTAAAGATCGTAGCGAAGAAATGGAATTCAGAGCATTAGAAAGCAACGGTAAAGCTCTACTTGATCGTGAAGTAATAGAAGCAATTCTAAGTGCAGTGCATAACAGGGAAGAAGCTCGAATTATTGCTGGAAAGCTAATAGATAGTTTTGGAATAGGAGGAGTTTTAGGCCAGGAAATTAGATTACTTGAAAACTATAGAAGGGATAACTGACTCTACAGTAGCAGTATAAAGAATTGGATTAATTCTGAGTCTCATAGAATTTCTACATTGGGGTTTGATCTAGGTTTAGAACCAACAACGCTCGGTATATTAGATAGGTTAAGCTTATATGAAGTAGGGAAAGTACAAGACCTGATGGAAAAAGCTTCAGAGAATTATAAGAATAAAAGTAAATATGCTCCTAAAGTAGTAAAAGACTTTAAATGTTTAGTATCGATTGATAATATTATAATGGAAAACAGGAACCCAATATACCAACGTCTAAGTTTTTCTTCACTTCAGGACGATGTAAGCTTTACAGAAAGTTACTGTAGTTTAGAACAAATTGAGAAATTAAAAAATAAAACGCCAAGTATTAATCAGATTTTAACATTGCTTGAAAAGTTAGAAAACAACCTTTTGGTGAATGATTTTGATTCAAACATAATAGATCAGTGCAATAAATAGATGATCTCTTTAGGGTTGGGAGTATTGAAACCTTTGGTAATTACAGAAGTTTATGAAGGTAAATGGGATGAAGCTAAAATTCTTCTTGATAAAACTGCTTAAAGAGTAATGTTAATATTGAACATAAAAATCAGTGTTCACAGAGAGGAAAGGTAATATTAAGCTTTAGAGAGTACTAGTTGTAACAGTGATAGTTGGGCGCTTTTGCACTTTGCTGTTCATTATGGTTAGCTTTCTTATAGATAAAGGTGCTTATATTGTGGATAGGGTTTATAATTTCGATAAAAGATTGTTTGCCGAAGCAATTAAGGAAACTGTAAATGACGTATATTGGCAAGTAGATAACAAAAAATGTTAAAGTTTATGCATAGTCATAATAACATTGGTCAGAGTTTCTCAGGTTATGTGGCTGTGTTTGATAAAATGCCAAAGAACGGTGGTTCATTATTTGAGTTAGCTCGCTGTATTAAAAATACAGTAGACTCTAGTAAATATACTAGTGTCCGTTCAGAAAAAAGAACTGACCTTGAGAAACTAAAAAGTAGATTAACAGAATCAGTGAGGGATGCAGTATTTTCGTCAAAAGTATGTATTAAAAATGTTAAGTATGATGAATACTTGTATGATGCAGATTCCTATAAGTATGATGACTATAGACGGTAAACGTATATACTTGGCATACAAAGGTGAGTAGGAGGCCAAAGTCAGTGGAAAATTGAGCTTGATGGTGGTGGCAATTGTCACATAGAGAACGTTCAATATGGTGAATACTTGTATGCTGTAGATTCCTGTAAGTATGACAGCTTTCTATAGACGATACGTATTTACTTGGCATACGCAGAATCGAGTGAAAGATCAAAGTAGATGGAAAATTGAAAATTGTGAATCTACTCGTAATAGACGTAGTATACAAGAATCAAATGGTTATATAGTCAAGATGCAGTAGACGATAAGTCTATATTGACTGAAGATGATCAGCAAATAGCAAGTAGAATATCTACTATAGTTGAACATGTTGAAAGGCTGAGAGCTTAAATCAATCACGAAGTAAGATATATTTAGATAGTTACTTGAATAATAGAGGAGGAGAAAGCATTGCTGCGGATTTTATGAGGAGAAATATTTGTAGTAAACTTAATGCAAGTGAGGGATAAAATATTAAGGTACTACCTATTAATTAATATTTCAGATCTGCTTCCAGAAGCTACAGATATTTAGAATAGTGAAGCAGAGCTGTCAAGGTTAAAAGAAGTATACGAAAAGATTAAAAGACAAGAACCACGTCATGTACTAATAAAATTTCTGTTTGAAATCGTACAGGTTTACAAAGAGAAAGTTGTAAGGAGTTTAGTTAAGGAAGGAATTTCTATCAATATTATTTTAAAAACAGTAGGCATCTGTAGACGAAATTCAACAAGATTTAAAAATAAAGAAATCATATCTATTAATATCTTTATAAAAAAAAATAAAGTATTGATAAATTGATTTGACTTCACTCGCCAAGATTCTTTATGCCAAGATTGCTATTAATATCTTTATAATTTCATAAAAAAAAAAATAAAAATATGGAAAAATTGATTTGACCACTCAAAAGCTATGGCTTTATGCCAAGACTGCTAAAAATGGCAGTAAATATATAAAAAGATTTTGTTATTAGTGAAGGGTAATTTTTATGAATAATAAGGAAAATAGTAAAGATCGTAGAGAAGAAATGGAATTCAGAGCATTAGAATGCAACGGTAAAGCTCTACTTGATCGTGAAGTAATAGAAACAATTCTAAGTGCAGTGCATGCAGGGAAGAAGCTCGAATTATTGCTGGAAAGCTAATAGATAGTTTTGGAATAAGAGGAGTTTTAGGCCAGGAAATTGGATGACTTGAAAACTATAGAAGGGATAACTGACTCTTCAGTAGCAGTACAAAGAATTGGAATAATTCTGAGTCTAATAGAATTTCTACATTGGGGTTTGATCTAGGTTTAGAACCAACAACGCTCGGTAGATTAGATAGGTTTAGCTTATATGAAGTAGGGAAAGTACAAGACCTGATGGAAAAACTTTAGAGAATTATAAGAATAAAAGTAAATATGCTCCTAAAGTAGAAAATGACTTTAAATGTTTAGTATCGATTGATAATTTTATAATGGAAAACAAGAACCCAATATACCAACGTCTAAGTTTTTTCTTCACTTCAGGACCATGTAAGCTTTACAGAAAATTACTGTAGTTTAGAACAAATTGAGGAATTAAAAAATAAAACGCCAAGTATTAATCAGATTTTAACATTGCTTGAAAATTTAGAAAACAACCTTTTGGTGAATGATTTTGATTCAAACATAATAGATCAGTGCAATAAATAGATGATCTCTTTGGGGTTGGGAGTATTGAAACCTTTGGTAATTACAGCAGTTTATGAAGGTAAATGGGATGAAGTTAAAATTCTTCTTGATAAAACTGCTTAAAGAGTAATGTTAATATTGAACATAAAAATCAGTGTTCACAGAACTGGACGCCTGTGCATTATGCTATTTACAATGGTAATGAAGAATTAAGCAAGAGTGTATTCAAAGCATATTTAGAGAGGAAAGGTAATATTAAGCTTTAGAGAGTACTAGTTGTAACAGTGATAGTTGGGCGCTATTGCACTATGCTGTTCATTATGGTTAGCTTTCTTATAGATAAAGGTGCTTATATTGTGGATCGGGTTTATTATTTCGATGAAAGATTGTTTGCCGAAGCAATTAAGGAAGCTGTAAATGACGTATATTGGCAAGTAGATAACAAAAAATGTTAAAGTTTATGCATAGTCATAATAACCTTGGTCAGAGTTTCTCAGGTTATGTGGCTGTGTTTGATAAAATGCCAAAGAACGGTGGTGCATTATTTGAGTTAGCTCGCTGTATTAAAAATACAGTAGACTCTAGTAAATATACTAGTGTCCGTTCAGAAAAAAGAACTGACCATGAGAAACTAAAAAGTAGATTAACAGAATCAGTGAGGGATGCAGTATTTTCGTCAAAAGTATGTATTAAAAATGTTAAGTATGATGAATACTTGTATGATGCAAATTCCTATAAGTATGATGACTATAGACGGTAAACGTATTTACTTGGCATACAAAGGGGCGAGTAGGAAGCCAAAGTCAGTGGAAAATTGAGCTTGATGGTTGCGGCAATTGTCACATAGAGAACGTTCAATATGGTGAATACTTGTATGCTGCAGATTCCTATAAGTATGACAGCTATCTATAGACGATACGTATTTACTTGACATACGCAGACTCGAGTGGAAGATCAAAGTAGATGGAAAATTGAAAATTGTGGATCTACTCGTAATAGACGTAGTATACAAGAATCAAATGGTTATATAATCAAATTGCAGTAGACGATAAGTCTATATTGACTGAAGATGATCAGCAAATAGCAAGTAGAATATCTGCTATAGTTGAAGATGTTGAAAGGCTGAAAGCTTAAATCAATCACGAAGTAAGATAGATTTAGATAGTTACTTGAATAATAGAGGAGGAGAAAGCATTGCTGCGAATTTTATGAGGAGAAATACATGTAGTGAACTTAATGCAAGTGAGGGATAAAATATTAAGGTACTATTATTAATATTACAGATCTGCTTCCAGAAACGACAGATAATGAGAATAGTGAAGCAGAGCTATCAAGGTTAATAGAAGAATACGAATAGATTAAAAGCCAAGAACTACGTCATGTACTAATAAAATCTCTGTTTGAAAACGTACAAGTTTGCAAAGAGAAAGTGAAGAGAGTAGAAAAGATAAAAATTGTGAGGAGTTTAGTTAAGGAAGGAATTTCTATCAATATTATTTTAAAAACAGTAGGCATCTGTAGACGAAATTCAACAAGTTTAAAAATAAAGAAATCATATCTATTAATATCTTCATAATTTCATAAAAAAAAAGATTGAGGAAATGATTTGACTTCACTCGAAAGCTATGACTTTATGCCAAGATAGCTATGAATAACTATATAATTTCATAAAAAAAAAAAAAAAAAAAAGATTGAAAATTTTATTTGACCACTCAAAAGTTTATGCCAAGACTGCTAAAAATGGCAGTAAATATATAAAAAGATTTTTGATATTAGTGAAGGGTAATGTTTATGAATAATAAGGAAAATAGTAAAGCTCGTAGAGAAGAAATGGAATTCACAGCATTAGAAAGCAACGATAAACCTCTACTTGATCGTGAAGTAATAGAAACATTTCTAAGTGCAGTGCATGACAGGGAAGAGGCTTGAATTATTGCTGGAAAGCTAATAGATAGTTTTGGAATAGGAGGAGTTTTAGGCCAGGAAATTAGATGACTTGAAAACTATAGAAGGGATAACTGACTCTACAGTAGCAGTATAAAGAATTGGAATATTTCTGAGTTTCACAGAATTTCTACATTGGGGTTTGATCTAGTTTTAGAACCAATAACGTTCGGTAGATTAGATAGGTTTAGCTTATATGAAGTAGGGAAAGTACAAGACCTGATGGAAAAAGCTTCAGAGAATTATAAGAATAAAAGTAGAATATGACTTTAAATGTTTAGTATCGATTAATAACTTTATAATGGAAAACAAGAACCCAATATACCAACGTCTAAGTTTTTCTTCACTTCAGGACCATGTAAGCTTTACAGAAAATTACTGTAGTTTTGAACAAATTGAGGAATTAAAAAATAAAACGCCAAGTAGTAATCAGATTTTAACATTGCTTGAAATGTTAGAAAACAACCTTTTGCTGAATGACTATGATTCAAACGTAATAGATCAGTGCAATAAGTGGATGATCCCTTTAGGGTTGGGAGTATTGAAACCTTTGGTAATTACAGCTGTTAATGAAGGTAAATAGGATTATTGATAAAACTGCTAAAAAAGTAATGTTAATATTGAACATAATAATCAGTGTTCACAGAACTGGACGCCTTTGCATTATGCTACTTACAACGGTAATGTAGAATTAAGGCAAGAGTGTATTCAAAGCATTTTTAGAGAAGAAAGGTAATATTAAGCTTTAGAGAGTACTAGTTGTAACAGTGATGGGCGCTTTTGCACTATGCTGTTCATTATGGTTAGCTTTCTTATAGATAAAGGTGCTAATATTTTAATTAGAAATAAGGAACGTAAGGCACCCCTGTATTTGGCTGTTGAAGAAGCCAAGCAATACATAATTATTCTTCTTCTTCATAGAGGTGCTGATATCGAAGCTAAAAACAACGATGGTAGAACACCTCTGTACTCAGCTGTTTACAATAATGATTCAGGTGTAATTGAAGTTCTTTGTAACAGGATCAAGACTAAAAGTAATGACGCATTTGAAATGATAAAACAGGTTGAATTTTTAAAGAAGGAAGTTGTTAACCAAGCAAATATTCCATCTAATGCAAAAGGATCGGTAGAGTCGGTAGAGATAAGTAGTTTAAGAGATTCAATAAAACATGCATTCAAAAAGGTGCTAAAGGACGGTATGCTGCATAATCTTAGTGTTTCAACTATTGAACTTGTGGATAGGGTTTATAATTTCCATGAAAGATTGTTTGGCGAAGCAATTAAGAAAGCTGTAAATGACGTATATTGGCAAGTAGATAAAAAAGAAATGTTAAAGTTTATACATAGTCAAAATAACCCTGGTCAGAGTATCTCAGGTTATGTGGCTGTGTTTGATAAAATGCCAAAGAACGGTGGTGCATTATTTGAGTTAGCTAGCTGTATTAAAAATATAGTAGACTCTAGTAAATATTGTAGTGTCCGTTCAGAAAAAAGAACTGACCTTGAGAAACTAAAAAGTAGATTACCAGAATCAGTGAGGAATGCAGTATTTTCGTCAAAAGTATGTATTAAAAATGTTAAGTATGATGAATACTTGTATGCTGCAGATTCCTATAAGTATGACGACTATAGACGGTAAACGTATTTACTTGGCATACAAAGGGGCGAGTAGGAAGCCAAAGTCAGTGGAAAATTGAGCTTGATGGTGGTGGCAATTGTCACATAGAGAACGTTCAATATGGTGAATACTTGTATGCTGCAGATTCCTATAAGTATGACAGCTATCTATAGACGATACGTATTTACTTGGCATACGCAGAATCGAGTGGAAGATCAAAGTAGATGGAAAATTGAAAATTGTGGATCTACTCGTAATAGACGTAGTATACAAGAATCAAATGGTTATATAATCAAATTGCAGTAGACGATAAGTCTATATTGACTGAAGATGATCAGCAAATAGCAAGTAGAATATCTACTATAGTTGAAGATGTTGAAAGGCTGAAAGCTTAAATCAATCACGAAGTAAGATAGATTTAGATAGTTACTTGAATAATAGAGGAGGAGAAAGCATTGCTGCGAATTTTATGAGGAGAAATACATGTAGTGAACTTAATGCAAGTGAGGGATAAAATATTAAGGTACTATTAATTAATATTACAGATCTGCTTCCAGAAACGACAGATAATGAGAATAGTGAAGCAGAGCTATCAAGGTCAATAGAAGAATACGAATAGATTAAAAGCCAAGAACTACGTCATGTACTAATAAAATCTCTGTTTGAAAACGTACAAGTTTGCAAAGAGAAAGTGAAGAGAGTAGAAAAGATAAAAATTGTGAGGAGTTTAGTTAAGGAAGGAATTTCTATCAATATTATTTTAAAAACAGTAGGCATCTGTAGACGAAATTCAACAAGTTTAAAAATAAAGAAATCATATCTATTAATATCTTCATAATTTCATAAAAAAAAAGATTGAAGAAATGATTTGACTTCACTCGAAAGCTATGACTTTATGCCAAGATAGCTATTAATAACTATATAATTTCATAAAAAAAAAAAAAAAAAAGATTGAAAATTTTATTTGACCACTCAAAAGTTTATGCCAAGACTGCTAAAAATGGCAGTAAATATATAAAAAGATTTTTGATATTAGTGAAGGGTAATGTTTATGAATAATAAGGAAAATAGTAAAGCTCGTAGAGAAGAAATGGAATTCACAGCATTAGATAGCAACGATAAACCTCTACTTGATCGTGAAGTAATAGAAACATTTCTAAGTGCAGTGCATGACAGGGAAGAGGCTCGAATTATTGCTGGAAAGCTAATAGATAGTTTTGGAATAGGAGGAGTTTTAGGCCAGGAAATTAGATGACTTGAAAACTATAGAAGGGATAACTGACTCTACAGTAGCAGTATAAAGAATTGGAATAATTCTGAGTTTCATAGAATTTCTACATTGGGGTTTGATCTAGTTTAGGAACCAATAACGTTCGGTAGATTAGATAGGTTTAGCTTATATGAAGTAGGGAAAGTACAAGACCTGATGGAAAAAGTTTCAGAGAATTATAAGAATAAAAGTAGAATATGACTTTAAATGTTTAGTATCGATTAATAACTTTATAATGGAAAACAAGAACCCAATATACCAACGTCTAAGTTTTTCTTCACTTCAGGACCATGTAAGCTTTACAGAAAATTGCTGTAGTTTAGAACAAATTGAGGAATTAAAAAATAAAACGCCAAGTAGTAATCAGATTTTAACATTGCTTGAAATGTTAGAAAACAACCTTTTGCTGAATGACTATGATTCAAACGTAATAGATCAGTGCAATAAGTGGATGATCTCTTTAGGGTTGGGAGTATTGAAACCTTTGGTAATTACAGCTGTTTATGAAGGTAAATAGGATTATTGATAAAACTGCTAAAAAAGTAATGTTAATATTGAACATAATAATCAGTGTTCACAGAACTGGACGCCTTTGCATTATGCTACTTACAACGGTAATGTAGAATTAAGGCAAGAGTGTATTCAAAGCATTTTTAGAGAAGAAAGGTAATATTAAGCTTTAGAGAGTACTAGTTGTAACAGTGATAGTTGGGCCCTTTTGCACTATGCTGTTCATTATGGTTAGCTTTCTTATAGATAAAGGTGCTAATATTTTAATTAGAAGTAAGGAAGGTAAGGCACCCCTGTATTTGGCTGTTGAAGAAGCCAAGCAATACATAATTATTCTTCTTCTTCATAGAGGTGCTGATATCGAAGCTAAAAACAACGATGGTAGAACACCTCTGTACTCAGCTGTTTACAATAATGATTCAGGTGTAATTGAAGTTCTTTGTAACAGGATCAAGACTAAAAGTAATGACGCATTTGAAATGATAAAACAGGTTGAATTTTTAAAGAAGGAAGTTGTTAACCAAGCAAATATTCCATCTAATGCAAAAGGATCGGTAGAGTCGGTAGAGATAAGTAGTTTAAGAGATTCAATAAAACATGCATTCAAAAAGGTGCTAAAGGACGGTATGCTGCATACTCTTAGTGTTTCAACTATTGAACTTGTGGATAGGGTTTATAATTTCCATGAAAGATTGTTTGGCGAAGCAATTAAGAAAGCTGTAAATGACGTATATTGGCAAGTAGATAAAAAAGAAATGTTAAAGTTTATACATAGTCAAAATAACCCTGGTCAGAGTATCTCAGGTTATGTGGCTGTGTTTGATAAAATGCCAAAGAACGGTGGTGCATTATTTGAGTTAGCTCGCTGTATTAAAAATACAGTAGACTCTAGTAAATATTGTAGTGTCCGTTCCGAAAAAAGAACTGACCTTGAGAAACTAAAAAGTAGATTACCAGAATCAGTGAGGAATGCAGTATTTTCGTCAAAAGTATGTATTAAAAATGTTAAGTATGATGAATACTTGTATGCTGCAGATTCCTATAAGTATGACGACTATAGACGGTAAACGTATTTACTTGGCATACAAAGGGGCGAGTAGGAAGCCAAAGTCAGTGGAAAATTGAGCTTGATGGTGGTGGCAATTGTCACATAGAGAACGTTCAATATGGTGAATACTTGTATGCTGCAGATTCCTATAAGTATGACAGCTATCTATAGACGATACGTATTTACTTGGCATACGCAGAATCCAGTGGAAGATCAAAGTAGATGGAAAATTGAAAATTGTGGATCTACTCGTAATAGACGTAGTATACAAGAATCAAATGGTTATATAATCAAATTGCAGTAGACGATAAGTCTATATTGACTGAAGATGATCAGCAAATAGCAAGTAGAATATCTACTATAGTTGAAGATGTTGAAAGGCTGAAAGCTTAAATCAATCACGAAGTAAGATAGATTTAGATAGTTACTTGAATAATAGAGGAGGAGAAAGCATTGCTGCGAATTTTATGAGGAGAAATACATGTAGTGAACTTAATGCAAGTGAGGGATAAAATATTAAGGTATTATTAATTAATATTACAGATCTGCTTCCAGAAACGACAGATAATGAGAATAGTGAAGCAGAGCTATCAAGGTTAATAGAAGAATACGAATAGATTAAAAGCCAAGAACTACGTCATGTACTAATAAAATCTCTGTTTGAAAACGTACAAGTTTGCAAAGAGAAAGTGAAGAGAGTAGAAAAGATAAAAATTGTGAGGAGTTTAGTTAAGGAAGGAATTTCTATCAATATTATTTTAAAAACAGTAGGCATCTGTAGACGAAATTCAACAAGTTTAAAAATAAAGAAATCATATCTATTAATATCTTCATAATTTCATAAAAAAAAAGATTGAAGAAATGATTTGACTTCACTCGAAAGCTATGACTTTATGCCAAGATAGCTATTAATAACTATATAATTTCATAAAAAAAAAAAAAAAAAAGATTGAAAATTTTATTTGACCACTCAAAAGTTTATGCCAAGACTGCTAAAAATGGCAGTAAATATATAAAAAGATTTTTGATATTAGTGAAGGGTAATGTTTATGAATAATAAGGAAAATAGTAAAGCTCGTAGAGAAGAAATGGAATTCACAGCATTAGATAGCAACGATAAACCTCTACTTGATCGTGAAGTAATAGAAACATTTCTAAGTGCAGTGCATGACAGGGAAGAGGCTCGAATTATTGCTGGAAAGCTAATAGATAGTTTTGGAATAGGAGGAGTTTTAGGCCAGGAAATTAGATGACTTGAAAACTATAGAAGGGATAACTGACTCTACAGTAGCAGTATAAAGAATTGGAATAATTCTGAGTTTCATAGAATTTCTACATTGGGGTTTGATCTAGTTTTAGAATCAATAACGTTCGGTAGATTAGATAGGTTTAGCTTATATGAAGTAGGGAAAGTACAAGACCTGATGGAAAAAGTTTCAGAGAATTATAAGAATAAAAGTAGAATATGACTTTAAATGTTTAGTATCGATTAATAACTTTATAATGGAAAACAAGAACCCAATATACCAACGTCTAAGTTTTTCTTCACTTCAGGACCATGTAAGCTTTACAGAAAATTACTGTAGTTTAGAACAAATTGAGGAATTAAAAAATAAAACGCCAAGTAGTAATCAGATTTTAACATTGCTTGAAATGTTAGAAAACAACCTTTTGCTGAATGACTATGATTCAAACGTAATAGATCAGTGCAATAAGTGGATGATCTCTTTAGGGTTGGGAGTATTGAAACCTTTGGTAATTACAGCTGTTTATGAAGGTAAATAGGATTATTGATAAAACTGCTAAAAAAGTAATGTTAATATTGAACATAATAATCAGTGTTCACAGAACTGGACGCCTTTGCATTATGCTACTTACAACGGTAATGTAGAATTAAGGCAAGAGTGTATTCAAAGCATTTTTAGAGAAGAAAGGTAATATTAAGCTTTAGAGAGTACTAGTTGTAACAGTGATAGTTGGGCCCTTTTGCACTATGCTGTTCATTATGGTTAGCTTTCTTATAGATAAAGGTGCTAATATTTTAATTAGAAGTAAGGAAGGTAAGGCACCCCTGTATTTGGCTGTTGAAGAAGCCAAGCAATACATAATTATTCTTCTTCTTCATAGAGGTGCTGATATCGAAGCTAAAAACAACGATGGTAGAACACCTCTGTACTCAGCTGTTTACAATAATGATTCAGGTGTAATTGAAGTTCTTTGTAACAGGATCAAGACTAAAAGTAATGACGCATTTGAAATGATAAAACAGGTTGAATTTTTAAAGAAGGAAGTTGTTAACCAAGCAAATATTCCATCTAATGCAAAAGGATCGGTAGAGTCGGTAGAGATAAGTAGTTTAAGAGATTCAATAAAACATGCATTCAAAAAGGTGCTAAAGGACGGTATGCTGCATACTCTTAGTGTTTCAACTATTGAACTTGTGGATAGGGTTTATAATTTCCATGAAAGATTGTTTGGCGAAGCAATTAAGAAAGCTGTAAATGACGTATATTGGCAAGTAGATAAAAAAGAAATGTTAAAGTTTATACATAGTCAAAATAACCCTGGTCAGAGTATCTCAGGTTATGTGGCTGTGTTTGATAAAATGCCAAAGAACGGTGGTGCATTATTTGAGTTAGCTCGCTGTATTAAAAATACAGTAGACTCTAGTAAATATTGTAGTGTCCGTTCCGAAAAAAGAACTGACCTTGAGAAACTAAAAAGTAGATTACCAGAATCAGTGAGGAATGCAGTATTTTCGTCAAAAGTATGTATTAAAAATGTTAAGTATGATGAATACTTGTATGCTGCAGATTCCTATAAGTATGACGACTATAGACGGTAAACGTATTTACTTGGCATACAAAGGGGCGAGTAGGAAGCCAAAGTCAGTGGAAAATTGAGCTTGATGGTGGTGGCAATTGTCACATAGAGAACGTTCAATATGGTGAATACTTGTATGCTGCAGATTCCTATAAGTATGACAGCTATCTATAGACGATACGTATTTACTTGGCATACGCAGAATCC